>PVKM010000633.1:0-99318 GCA_004027735.1 Carollia perspicillata
CATGTAGCTATCCAGATCTGCCAACACTATTCATTGAAGAGGATTTATTTACTCCATTTTATGCTTCAGCCTACTTTGTCAAATATTAATTGACCATAGAGACTTGGGTTTATTTCGGGCCTCTCTCTTCCATGGCACAGATATATGTTTCTGCTCTTATGCCAGTACTAGACTGTTTTGATTACTGTGGCCTTGTAATGTAGTTTTATGTCAGGTATTGTGATCCATTCTACTTTGTTCTTCCTTCTCAAAATTGCTGCAGCTATTCAGGGTAGCGTATGGTTCCATATAAAGTTTTGAAATGTTTGTTCTATATGTGTGAAATATGCTATTGGCATTTTAATAGGAATTGCATTGAATCTATAAATTGCTTTCAGTAGTATGGACATTTTGATGATGTCAACTCTTCCATCCTGTGAACACAGCACATGCTTCCATTTATTTGTGCCTTCCTTAATTTCTTTCTTCAGTGTTGTGTAGTTTTCAGGCCTTTTACCTCATTTTGTTAGGTTTATTCCTAGCTACTTTATTTTTCTTGTTGCTGTAGCAAATGGAATTTTATTACTAATTTCTGATTCTGATATTTCATTGTTGGTGTACAAAAACGGCTTCATTTTCTGAATATTGACATTGTATCCTACTGTTTTGCCAAATTCAGTTATTAGGCCAAGTAGTTTGTTGGTGGAGTCTATAAGGTTTTCTATGTACACTGTCATGGCATCGGCAAACAATGACAATTTTGCTTCCTCCTTTCCAATTTGGATGTCTTTTATTTCTTTTTCTTGTCTGATCACTGTGGTTAAGAATTCCAATGCTCTGTTGAATACAAATGGTGAAGCATAAATCCTTGTCTTGTTCCTGATCTTAGTGGGAAAGCTTTTAGTTTTGACCATTGAGTATGATGTTAGCTTTACATTTCCCATATATTGCCTTTATTATATTGAGGTATGCTCCCTCAATATAATAAAGGCCATATATCCCTTGGATTTTTTGGAATAGTCTGTGAAGGATAGGGGTTAGATCTTCTTTAAATGATTCATATAATTCTCCTGTGAAACTGTCTGGTCCAGGGCTTTTCTGCACTGTGATTTTGTTGATTACTGCTTTGATTTTTCCAGCTGTTATCAGTCTGTTCAGGCTTTCTGCTTCTTCATTCAGTTTTGAAATATATTTTTCTAGAAATTTGTCCATTTTACATAGGTTTTCAAATTTCTGGGAGTATAGTTATTCATAGAAATTTCATAGAATCCTTGGTAGTTCTGTGGTATCAGTTGTGATCTCTCCACTTTCATTTCTGACTTGATTTGGGTCCTCTCTATTTTTTTCTTAATGAGTCTGCTTAAAGGCTTGTCGATTTGTTTATCTTTTCAATGAATCATCTCCTGGATTTATTATCCTTAGAGTTGTTCTTTTAGTCTCTGTGTCATTTAATTCTACCCTGATCTGGGTTATTTGCTTCCTTCTACTCACTCTGGGCCATCTTTGTTTTTGTTCCTCCAGTTCCTGTAGATGTAGGGTTAGGTCGTTTATTTGAAATATTTTTATCTTTTTTATGTAGGCCTGTATAGCTATGAACTTCTCTCTCGGGACTTCCCTCAAAGTGTCCCATAAGTTTTGGACTGTTGTGAGTTAATTTTCATTTATTTTGAGAAAATTTTGATTTCTTCCTTGACCTCATTCTTATCTCTTTCATTCTTTAATAGCATGCTATTCAATTTCCTGGAACACAAGTGTTTTTGGATACTTTCAAGCCCTTGTAGTCCAAGAAAATGCTTGATATGATTTCAATTTTCTTGAATTTGTTGAGGCTTGTTTTTTGTCCTATTGTGTGGTCTATCTATAAAAACATTCCACGTATATATTTGAAAAGAATGTGTATTTTGCTTCTTTGGGATGAAGGGTTCTATATATATATTCATATATCTATTAACTGATTATATATAATATATACATAATTAATATATAATTAACTGATTATATATATAATCAGTTAAGTTCATTTGAGCTAATGTTTCACTCAGTTCCACAATATCCTTGTTGATATTTTGTTTGAAAGATCTATCCACTTTTGACAGTGGGGTGTTAAAATCCCCTACTATAATTGCACTGCTGTCAATATCTTTCTTGAAGTCCTCCAAGATTTTCTTTATGTATTTGGTGCTCTTATGTTGAATGCATATATATTTACTATGTTTATGCCTTCTTGATGAATTTTTCCCTTGAGTATTATGAAGCGACTGTCTGAGTCTCTTTTTATGGCCCTTGTTTTGAAGTTTATTTAGTCTGATATGAGTATTGCTACCCTGGCTTTTTTTTTCCCTGTCCATTTGCTTGGAATATTTTTTTCAGCCCTTCACTTTCAGTCTGTGTAGGTCTTTTTTTTCTGAGGCAGGTCTCTTGTAGACAGCACATATGTTGGTCATGTTTTCTTAACCATTCAGCTACCCTATGTCTTTTGATTGAAACATTTAATCCATTAACATTTAAAGTTATTATTGATTGGTACTTATTCATTGCCATTTTACTCACTTCATACTTGTATTCCTCACTCTCTCACTCTTCTTCTTCCTTTTCTTAAAGCAGTCCTTTTAGCATATCTTGCAGTGCTGGTTTGGGGGAGATATATTCTTTCAGTGTGGTCTTGTCTGGGAAACTCCTTATTTTACCTTCCATTTTAGTTGAGATCCTTGCTGGGTAGAGTAGTCTTGGTTGCTCTCTTTTGCTTTTCATTACTTGGAATACTTCTTGCCATTCCCTTCTGGCCTGAAGTTTTTCCATTGAGAAGTAAGCAGATAGTCCTATTGGGTCTCCCTTACATGTTACTTCCTGTTTCTCCCTTGCTGCCTTCATGATTCCCTCTTTGTCTTAGAATTTTGCCAGTTTAATTATGATGTGTCTTGGAGTGGGCCTCTTTGGGTCCCTCTTGATTAGGACCCTCTGTCCTTACTGGATTTGTGTGACTTTTTCTCTTATCATGTTAGGGAAGTTTTCCATCATTAGTTTTTCAAACAACTTTTCTATCCCTTACTCCTCTTCTTTTCCTTCTGGTATCCCTACTATATGGATATTATTCCATTTCATCTTGTCCTGCATTTCCCTTAACCTCCCTTTTATTGTTTTGTTTTGTTTTTTAGTCTTTTTTTGTTTTCTTGCTCTTTCTGTGAGATTTTTTCTACCTTGTCCTCCAGCTCACTGATTCAATCTACTTCATTGAAGCTGGTTTTCATTCCTTTTACTGTGTTCTTCAATTGAGAAATTTTATTCTTCATTTCCTCTTGACCTTTGTTGATTGTTTCTATGTCCATTTTCATGCTCATGTAATTTGCAGTAATTTCCTTGTAGCTTCCCTGTAGTTTTTGGTGATTCTCAGTGAGCTCATTGATCTTCATTATAACCATTGTTTTGAACTCAATATCTGATAGTTGACTTGCCTTTATTTAATTTAACGTTCTTTCTGACAATTCCTCCTTTCCTTTCATTTGGAGATTGTTTCTTTGTATTCTCATTATTTGTGAGATTCTTCTTGTTTTTCTATGCCTTTTAAATTTCTCTGTTTTGACTCCCTGAGTTTGTGGTGTGAACTTCTATGGTAGGAGACCTGTGAGATTCAGTGGGGTAGTCTCCTTGATAACCTGAACTAGATGCTCTTGGGATACACTTTATGCCATTTATGTTAGTTCTGTGGGTGTAATTGGGCTTTTATTGTTGTTGGTTCATTCTTTGGTGGGTCGTACCCTCCCGCTGGTGGACTGAGGGTCACTCAGCCTACCATCTCTTGAATGCTGTTGTGTAGGTGCTTCCAGGAGAAAACCACAAATCCCGGGGAACAAACCCACATATGCAAAATTATTTCCCCCACTGCAATCTCACTCTCAATAGCAAATTAACCAGTATTAATAAAAGTGTAAAGAGATTAAGACTATTATAAGAAAAGAGAGAAATAAACTACAGTATGAAACCTAGTAACTTAATATGCACAAACTTGATGGACAAGACATAAGTGTTAATAAGCTATGCTAGAAAGAAAATATCACTAATTATGGAGAAGACCACAGTGGATTTCATCTCTGTAGCTCCTAGTAGTTACTACTATCTTTCCTTTCTTGATCTGACTCTGGTAATGTCAGATGTTGACTGTATCTGACCTTAGGCAGCCTACTTCAAGACTGGCAGGGATCTACTGTCCCTGGCTGTCTCCTTCAGTTGTTAATCCAGTCATTGTGCACTCAGCAGTCATTCTTAAGCATCAGAGAGCCAGGGTATAGTCTGTCCCTACTATACCCTGTCCTTGGCAGTGTTGTTCTTTCCCCTCAGGCTGCTGCCTCTTGAAGGGGAGTGGTTTGCCTGAGCAGGATGGCTGCTATGGTATGGGAAATGACTCAGCACTAGGATCTCAGCAGCTACTCTCTCAGCTGCCTCCCCAAAGCTTCCATCCCCAGTCTCTCCTCAGGCATCTCCAGCCCACTCTGCACATGAAAATTTGTGCATTGGCCCTTTGAGTGGGTCTTTGCATCTCCATCCACCCATCTCCAACAGGGAGCAACCCTTTCACTTTTCACCACTGGTTGTTATCTGTGTACTTTTTGGGTTCAGATGCTCTAGGCTAGGGATCCCAGATTAGGGGTTAGACCCTACACTTCTCATGGGAATCCACCCGTTGCTTAATTATCCCTCTGGCACTGCCACCTGTGAACTCCCAGCCAGCTCTCTCATATCTCCACTGCATTCCTCACCAGTCATTTACTGCTGAAGATGATTCTTCTCTCTGTCCAAGGTTATAAGGCTTCTCTCTTGCTATTGTTCAGTTGTTTGTTCTGGGTGATTTCTCCACAGTTTACTTGTAATTCCGGATTGGTCCTTGGAGGAGGTTAGTGTTCCATTTACTCCTCTACCATCTTGCCAGGATTGTTTTTCTTTTTTAATTAAACATATTAACCATAGTTTTTAAAAGTCCCTGCCTATCAACCTTGATATTTGGATCACCTACCTGTTGGTGTGTTTCCATATTCTGGCTTTTTGTTCTTAAATCTTGGTTTTAGGACATATGATTCTATCTATTGGTATGCCTAATTATTTTTATTGAATTCTAGCTACTATGTAATAAAACTGAAGAGTTATCAGATGATGCTGACTTCTACCAGAGAGGCTTTATTCTTTCCTTTGCTATGCAGATTGTGTAGGAGAATTATACCTAAATATCTAAAGGGACTGAGCTAAGTTGTAGTTTTGGTTAAACCTGGTCTGTCTTTGCTGTTACGTTTTAAATAGGACAAAGCTTCTCTAGGGCTTTAAACTTATTGCCTGATGTGTCTTCTTTTATATATCCCTGGAAGACCAAGAAAGCTAGTTCTACTTATAGTTTTCATATTAGCTTTTAGTTTTGTGACTTTTGCAAATTCAAAATTCAGCAATAGAATTGAGAGGGGTTTTAGCCAAGAGTTTGAGGCCTTCTACTTTTACCATTTTAGCTCTGTGTGACCATCAAAACTATCCCCACCCCATCATCCAGAAGCAGGCTTATGCCTGTCACCAAACTTGTGATTCCATTCTGCAGTCCATGGTCAGAATTGGCAAATGCCACTATACCACCAGGTATCCAGGAGCTGCATGTCATAAATTCATCTATGAGGGGTTCTACCCTTTCTCCAGAATTTTAGTCATTTCAGTCCTTGCTGCTTCTATAGTTCTAGGTTTTCTAATTGTTCATGAGTGGAACACTTGTCACCACAAACAACTTTGTCCTACCTAGGTTGAAATTAACTTATCTAATTTGATAGTATATCTATTAAAACAAAAATTTATAAGTCATCCTTGAGTTTTATCCTTTTCTAATATTTTACTTATAATTTATCAGAGGACCCTTTTGGATCATTCTTCATAATATATCCAGAATCGAATTACTTCTCACCATTTTTGGTCCTATCAGTTTGATCTCAGACATTATCAGCTCTCATCTGAAATATTAATAAGCTCTCAACTGAATTTCCTGCTTCTATCCTTCCCATACTTATATTGTTAACAGAGTATCCATAATGATTTTTTAAAAACATAAGCCAGATCATGTAATTACTTTGTTCAAGATATTTGACTCATTCCTCATTTTTCCTCAGAATAAAATTCAAAGCTCTTCAATATCCTACAAGACTCTAGGTGACCTGGCCTCCTTTTTTATCACATCCTCTCCTAGTGCTTTCTCCGTTATATACTCTGTACAGCCACACTGGACACTTTGATTCTCTTAGAACAAATCAGACACTTTTCTGGTTAGGGACTTGCCCCTCGCTGTTCCTTCCACTGGATCATGATTGTCTCAGATATCTGTATTGGTAACACTTTTATCTCCTTAAAGTTTCTGCTAAAATGTCTCTGTTTCAAAGAGGTGTAGGCTGATCACCCTATTTTAAATTTCATTGGCAACACCTATCCTCCACATAGATGTGACTTAACCCCCCTTATTCTACAGTGCTTTCATGTCTTCCCATGGTGCTTCTCACATTAAAACATACTTTATATTTTAGTCTTTAATCCATTGTTTCTTTTATCTTCCACCATCACTGTATCCTCTATAATATAAGCTCCACAAGGGCAGGATCTTTGTTTTATTTATGGATATATTCCAAGCTCCTAGAATACAGCCTGGCACACACTCTGTAAATATTTGACAGTGATTGAAAAAATATGTCACATATAATTATTTGAGTCTTTTCAAATGTGCTGTCTACTTCAAAAAACAGAGCTAAATCTAAATTAGACATGTTCAACACAGATCTTGATGTATTGCTCTGATGATTCATATAAAACTTAAACTGAAATTTTAGACTAAGAAAATCATCCAAATTCTGTTTAATTTTTTGTTTTTTAAATTCATTTGAAAATGGCTATGTATCTACTCATTTATCTGTAAGATTTAAGCTATCAGCAAAAGCAATACTCTAAAAAAGTGAGAAAATATCCAGTTTCTTCCTGTCTACCACTTACTGAAGAGAATTGGATAGAAGTATATGAGGACACAGGTAAAATAATCCTTTAAAAAATACAATAGCATTCTACCCTTGGCTGGTGTGGTTCACTGGATTGGGCACCAACCTGTGAACCAAGGGGTTCCCAGTTTGAGTCCTGGTCAGGGCACATTCCTGGGTTGTGGGCCATGTTGCTGATGGGGGGCATGCATGAGACAACCAAACAATGATGTTTTTCTCCCCCTTTCTCACTCCTTTCCTTTCTCTCTAAAAATAAATAAATATACTTTTTAAAAATATATATAATAACATTCTATTTGAGGGATATTGTCCTTAGGAAGTTGATACTATATTCTAAATCAGCTCTCTGTCTTCTGGACAATTTATTTTTTTTAATATTTTAGTGTTTATGCTATTATAGTTGTTTCACTTTTTCCCCATTTGCTCCCCTCCACCCAGCTTGCCCCCCACTTCCATAATCAGTCCCCACACCATTTTCCATGTCCACATCCATGTGTCCTTCATATATGTGTTTTCTGGACAATTTAAAAGCAGATGTTTGTATTTCAATCTAATGAAAAAGAAATTAGTCTGAAATAGTGAAATAAGGTTTGCTGTCTAGAAAGAAAATTCCATTAAAGGCTATATCTCCTTCTCCTGATCAGTTAATACTACTCAACCCCTCATCTCCTTCTCCATTCTCATACCAGCCTGAATTAAAGCCCTCAGCTTTAGAAACTACTATGGGGAAAATAGGTAACATTCCATTCTTTTGGAAAAATCTCAGGCAAACAGAAAGTGACAAAATACGTACAGCTTCCAAACTTCAGTGGGCAGGCATGCACATCCATGGGAAAATCTTCCAAATGCATGGGACACTCAGCATGAATTGTTAACCTAAAAAAAGGAGACCAGAAAATGAAGTCAAGCTGAGTTCCCATTTATCACCAATGTAGTACCCCTAAGAATAATAGGATTTTCTTCTTTAGGTTCACTGAGATCTAAGTCTTTATGAAGTCAACAGATGGAGTAAATTAACTAGATAGTCTCTCAAAGCAGCATTCAGTATTTAAATTTTTATCAGATCTGTATCCCACCTTACCACCTTTAGAAAAACAGATATAAGTTACCTGCCCAAGCTGAGCTCCAACAACTACTATCCCTGTCCAAAGAAGCCTAGAAACAGCAGGTCCTGACCAATTTACTGATGATAGCAATTTAATCATTTTCTAAAATAATTCTCCTGAGTCAGTTATCATGTACATTAACAAATTTAAAGGTTGTGTTGGAAAGGGAAGATGTGTAGAAAGATTATCTTTATCCTGATAATGAACAAATACAAAAGATGGTTCTGCTGCTCACAGCAACTAGTATATCTTCAAGAATACACACACATACACAGAGCAACTGGCAAAAAAAATACAAAGGTAATGGAAGGCATCAAAACCTCAGAGGACAAGTCTGAAAAGATCATACTTTCTTAACAGGGACAGTATACAGAAGAAATCATGCATGGATTCCTTAACAGAAATCTGAATGGGATATGATTTTCCATGCCCCTAACTCATTCCCCTGTATTAGTCTGCCCAAATAATCTATTCCAAGGTTTCTTCTCTGATTTCTTTCAAAGTTTTTGAGCCTCAATTTTCCTTGGCCTAGCTAGTAGTCCCCTATATAGAAATGAGAGCCATACAGCAAAATTCAGAGTTCTTTGGAACCTAGCTTTGATGAGCTATGTCTAGATAACCTGTATAGACCCTGCTTATATTGGATTAACTCACTGCCATGCTCTTGGAGTTGTAAGTTTCCAACTGGTAAATATATCCAATCCTGGATAATTGTTAAATTGGATGAATATGTGATACCTCACAAGTGGTAAGAGCAGCAGCACTAGATTTGCTCAAAGCAGGTGAACTAAAGCAAACATACTCAGGTGTTCATTAGCGATAACCTTACCTAGGCTCATAGGCAGAAATCAAGTGTGTGCTCTTCAGAAAATATTTACCCACCTTTTCTATCAGTTTCCCTATTAAGCAGTAAAGGTTGGAACTAGATGGCAAGTATCCTTGCAGCTCTAACTAATCCCTTAGATACTAATAAACTTTCTTATGTGTCCTGGAAAAAACCTCAATTCTCAAATTAGCCTACAAAATCTCACCAATCCACCCTTTATTCTTTTTTATAAAGATTTTATTTATTTACTTTTAGAGAGGAGGAAGGGAAGAGAAGGAGAGGGAGAGAAACATCAGTGTGTGAGAGATACATTGATTGCTTGCCTCTCACATGCCCCCAACTAGGAACCTGGCCTGCAACCCAGGCATGTGCCCTGGCTGGGAATTGAACCAGTGACCTTTCAGTTAACAGGATGGCACTCAACCCACCCACTGAGCCACAGCAGCCAGGGCACCCCCTTTATTCTTAAGGTATAAAGGGTGTTTAATGACTCAAAGAGTCTGACACAAGATTAATGTATTTAACTGAGAAACCTCTTCCTTGTGTTGGATACTTAAAAAATGCCATGAGTTTAATAAAGAAAATTGTTTTTTCTCTACACTTAAATTAGTATGTTTAAGGTGCTACCTCTTATGAGTAATTCCAAGGGGAAATTACTTTACATCTACCCTGCAGTTGTGGGGACATAGAAGATAAAACCCCTATTTATGTAATAAAAGCAAACAGGTACTGATTTCTGATTAGAAGCCGGACTGATTTATAATAACTTTCCTGTATTCCTTCCCATCCACTTCTTGCTTAGGAGGGATGGGCACTGATGAGGATGTGAAGAAAAGAGAACCCCTGTGCACTGTTGGTGGGACTACAAATTGGGGCACCCACTATGGAAAAAATATGGAGATTCCTCAAAAAAATTTTTAAAGAATTGCTATAGGATCCAGTAATTAGATCTTATACTTCTGAACATATATATCCAAGGAATTGAAATCAGGATCTCAAAGAAATATCTGCACTCCTGTGTTTACTGCAGCATTATTCACAATAGCCAAAACATGGAAGCAATGATGTGCCCATCACCAGATGAATGGATAAGAAAATATAATGGAGTATACTTGTTGTTTATTGATTTCTTTATGATGGCCATTCTGACCAGTGTGAAGTAGTATCTCATTGTACCATATGATCTCACCTGTAAGTGTAACTTAATCAACAAAACAAACAAGCAAGCAAAAATATAACCAGAGACATTAAAATAAAGAACAAACAACAGTAACCAGAGAGAAGGGGGAGGGGATAATGGGGAAAAAAGGGGGAAGGGTAATCAAGGAACATGTATAAAGGACCCATGGACAAAGCCAAAGGGGGGTAGGATTGAGGGTGGGAGGTAGGGGGTGGGTGGGGTGGGAGAGAATAGGGATGGGAAAGTGGAGACAACTGTGCTTCAACAACAATAAAAAAGAGGGCTGGCTGGTGTAGATCAGTGGATTGAATACAGGCCTATGAACCAAGGGTTGCTGGTTTGATTCACAGTCAGGGCACATGCCTAGTTTGCCAGCCTGGTCCCCAGTAGGGAGTGTATTCAGAATCAACCACACATTGATGTTTCTAGCTCTCTCTTTCTCATTCCCTTCCTCTCTCTCTAAGAATGAAAACATAAAAATCTAAAAATAAAAAGAAATAAAATATAATGGAATATTATTTAGCCTTGAAAAAGAAGAAAATCCTTCCATTTGCAACATCAATGATAGTGGAGGACATTATGCTAACTCAAATAAGCCAAACAGAGAAAGACAAATATAGTATGATGTCATTCATAAGTGGAATATAAAATAGTCAAACTCATAGAAGTAGAAAATAGAAAGGTGGTTTCCAGGGGCTAGGGCTTTGGGAGAGACAGCACTAAGTTATGCAAGGTGAATAAGTTATGCATGATGAATAAATCCTAGAGATCTACTCTATAGCAAACAGTCTTTTTAAAAAGAAGTGAAATATTTTTATTTTATTTTTAAATTTTATTTTTCTATTAGAGTTTATATTCAATATTATTTTGCATTAGTTTCAGGTGTATAATATGATGGTTAGACAATTATATATTTTACAAATGTTCCCTCAATATTTCTAAGTACCCATCTGACACAATACATAGTTATTACAATATTATTGACTATATTCCCTATGCTATACTTTACATTCTCATGACTGATTATATTGTAACTACCAATCTTTACTTCATAATCCCTTCATCTTTTTCACCCAGTTCCCTAACAATCCTTCCCTCTGGCAACCATCAGTAAGTTCTCAGTGTCTATGAGTCTGTTTCAATTTTGTTTATTTTGTTGTTTAGATTCCACATATAAGTGAAATTCTATGCTATTTGTATTTCTCTGACTGACTTATTTCACTTAGCATAATATCTTCTCAGTCCATCCATGATGTAGCAAATGGGGAGATTTTATTCTTTTTTATGAGCAAGTAATATTCTATGGTATATATGTGCCACTGCTTTTTTATCCACTTGTGCATTGATAGTCACTTGGACTGCTTCCAAATCTTGGCTATTGTAAATAACTCTGCAATGAACATGCATATATTCTTTCTGATTAGTGTTTCTGGATATTTAGGATATATTCCCAGAAGTGAAATCACTGATTCACAAAGCAGTTCCATTTTTAATTTTTTGAGGAAACTCCATACTGCTTTCCACAGTGGCTGCACCAATCTGCATTCCTACCAACAATGCAAAAAGGTTTCTTTTTCTCCACATAATTGCCAATATTTGTTGTTTATTGATCTATCAATGAAAGCATTCTGATAGGTGTCAGGTGATATCTCATTGTGGTTTTAATTTACAGAAAATAGTCTTTAGTGGGATTTTCAATAATGATTAGAAACCCCTCAAAATGTAACATTGAAATCATCGTGCCTCAGGCCTAGTCCACAGTTTGGCCTGCTGATTTTTATGCAAAGGCCTTACTTTCTAGTAGGAGACAATCCAGAAAATTCTGTTCTTTGGGAGTAAAAAGTGTAGGGGAGAGTATTATGCTAAGTGAAATAAGCCAGGCAGCAAAAGACAAATACCATATTATCTCACCTATAAGTAGAATTTAATAACAAAACAAACAAATGAGTAAAATAGAACCAGAAACATGGAAATAAGGAACTGACAGTGACCATTGGGGAGCAGGAAGGGGGAAAACAGGGGAAAGAAGGGGAAGGGTCTAATCAAGGAATATGTATATATGACACATGGTAATGGACAATAGGATGGGAATTGATTGAGGGAGGGGTGAGTGTAGGAATTGATTGAGGGGGGGTGAGGGTGGGACAGGAGAGAGCAATGGGTGGCAGAAAATTGGGACAACTGTAATTTAACAGTAAACATTATAATAAAAAGATAAAAAAGGCACAATGGGGATACAGATGGAAAAGAGGCCCTTTTCAGCTTTGTGAGTTGACACTTACACATACACAACTCCCTCAGTATTGCCCTCATTTCAGTGTGCTTTGCAGTGCCCTGGCTCCCTTGTCACCCTTCCCTTTGCTGCACAAGAGTTGATTTTTATTTCACCACAGTAATAACTTAAAGTTTTGCTACTGCCATAGTCCCCTAACTGGTCTCCTTGCTTTCGCCCTTTGCCCTTATGGTATATTCTTTATACAAAAGTCTTCTAGTGTTTACTCATCTTATACAGAGTAAAGGCCAAAGTCCTCACTATGGCTTACAGGGTCTTGCACGACCTTGCCTTCTGTTCTCTGGCTTATCTACTACTGTACCCTCCCTTGCTCACTCTGCTCCAGTCACACTGGCTTCCTTAGTGCTCTTTCCACATGCCAGTCTCTCTTATATTAGGGTCTATGCACTCACTGTATTCTCATAACTCTTCTAAATATTTCATTATTATCTTCTAAATGAGGCCTACCCTGACCTCCACTCAGTTTACCACCCACACTATTGTTAGTAAGCCTTACTATGCTCTTTCTTTTTCCATAGCACCTAACTTACAACGTCTTAAAGCATATTCTTTCTATTTATTATCAATTTTTCCCTTACTATAAGGTTATGGAGTTTTGTCTTGTTTTCTCTTTGATGTGTGCCAGGAGCCTAGCATTGGACCTTGCCGAGAGGAAGTGTAGCTTGGGGAAAACAGCATTTAGGTTTTCCAAGGGTTTCAGGCAAAATAACATCTTAATATGATTCCTTAATAACATAATATCTCCATATATCTTTTCGATGGGCATATAGCCTCTTTCCTAGAATTTGAGAGCTGAAAGAGCCTTACAGAAATCATCCAGTTTTATTTTCATATACACTTTACATGTCATACAACAGAAGGAAAGTAAATTGCCCAAATCACCCAACCACTACGGGGCAGAACTAAAAGTTTCCTAACTCAATGGTGTAGTCAACAAATATTTTCGATCACCTACTATGTGCCAGGTATTCTTCTTAGTAATGAATGTACATTAGCAAGCATATGAAGATTGATGAGCTTATATTTGAGTAGCAGGAATACAAAAAATTAAAAAGATAAGTAAATTATAGTGTATTAGAAAGCAATATGCCTAAGGAAGAAAAATAAGATGTGTGTAGAAAATATTGGGGAAGGGTTGCCCTTTTTCATAGGGTGTTAAGTAAATAACTCTCTGAGACGTTGACCTGAAAGAAATGACAGTGAGCCCTGTGAACACCTGGAGAAAGGATATTCAAAGCAGTGGGAGTAGAAAATGCAAAGGCCCTGAGGTACAAGTATGCCCAAAGTATTCAAATAATAGCAGCTAGGCTACTGTGGTTGTAGCGGAGAGATCAAGGGGTAAGATTAATAGAAGATGAGTTTAAAGAGGAAACTATGGGGAATGGTCTAGGTAGTGTAAGGCTTCTTGGGATATTTTGACTTTTTCACTCTAAGTAAAATGTGGAGGTATGACATGATTTTCAGTAGACTAGCCTTGATCTGACTAACATTTTAGGATTAACCAGGCATCTATGTGAAGAACAAATTGAAGGAGAGCAAGGGTAGAAAAAGAAAGATAAAATCCAACATCCATTCATGATATAAAACTCTAAAAAAAAAAACTAGGAAAGAAAGGAACTTTCTCAACTGACAAATGCCATTTATGAAAATGCTACATCTAGCATCACACTTAAGGATGAAAAACCATCTCCCCTTAAAATCACAAATAAGAATGTCCACTTTCTCTTATTTAACATTGTCTTCGAGATTTTAACCAGTACAAGAAGGAAAGCAACAGGGAGTGACTACTAATAGGTATGGAGTTGTTTTTTTGGAGTGACTAAAATCTTCTGAAATTGAATATTGGTGATGGCTGCACAACACTGTAAATACACTAAAAACATTTAGTTGTATACTTTTAAAAGGGTGAATTATATGATACTTAAATTATATCTCAATAAAGCTGTTTAATAATTTAAGCAAGCAAAATAAATTAAAGACATAAAAAAAGCAAGAAGTAAAACTTTTAAAAATGCAAATTGCATGTTCAGACATTCCATGATCATAAATATCCTAATATCATTAAGGTTCTCTCCAATTTAGTGTATAGATTCAACACATTCCTTACCAAAATCTCAGAAGGTTTTCTTTTTTTAAGAATGGCAAGCTGATCATAAAAGTTCTATGGACATACACAGGGCATATGGGCATATACAAATATAGAGTAGCCAAAACATCTTTTAAGACAAAAAAGAAAAAATGGTAAGTACTTTCACTTTAAAATTTAAAAACATACCATAAAGCTACAGTAATCCATATAGTGTGGGTTTGGTATAAAGATCAACAATGTAGACTAAAGAAAAGAATAGAAAGCCCAAAGATAAAGTTTCACATTTATGGTTAATTGACTTTTTACCAAGGTGTCAAGGTAATTCAGTGGAGAAAGGATAGCTTTTTCAGTAAATCATGCTGGGAGAACTTGATATCTACATGAGAAAAAACTGAACATAAAAACTTACCTCACACTGTAAGCAAAAAAATAAATTCCAATGAATCATAAATAAAAATATAAGAGCTAGAACTTCTATAAAGAATCACAGGATAAAATTTTGTTACCTTGGGCCAGGCAAAGATTTCTTAGATAGGATACTGAAATCATGATACATAAAATTAATATAAGTAACTCTTACCTCTCAAAAATTAGAACAGAAACAACCTGATTTGAAAATGAACAAAAAACTTAAATATACATTTAACAAAATGATATTTTCTTAACTAATAAGCACTTCAAAAGATACCCAAGATTATTAGTCATTAGGGAAATGCAAACTAAAATCACCGCAATGCTATGTGTGAACTATAATGGCTAAAATAAAAGACTGACAATATCACGTGTTGACAAAAATTTGGAGAAAATGGAACCTCATGAATCACTGGTGGAAATATATAATGCTAAAGAATACTCTGGAAAGTATTTTGCCAGTTTCTTTTAAAGTTCAACATAAACTTTCTCTAAAATTCTATGGTTCCACTCTAATTCTTCATTACCCAAGAGAATTAAATACAAAAAGAAAAACTGTTAATAGTAGAATTATTTATGGTAACCAAAAGACAGAAATAACCTAAATGTTCATCAAATGATGAGTGAATAAATAAAATGTGAAATATCCATATGATGGAATATTAGTCATGAATAAAAAGAAATACATGCAACAACATGGATGAATCTCAGATGTATTATGCTAAGTGAAAGTAGCCAGACACAAATTGTCACATATTGTATGATTCCATTCACATTAAGTATTTGGGAGAGGAAAATCTAAAGACAGAGAGTAGATTACTTGTTGCCTAGGACTGGGGTTGGGAATGGATGGTGACTGGAAATTATTGAAGGGAATTTTGGAAGTGCTGGAAATGTTGTAAATTCAGATTTGGTTATTGTTGCACAACCCTGTATATTTACTATTAATCTCTGAATTGTATGTTTAAACAGATGGATTTTATCATATGTAAATGATAGTTCAGAAAAAAGCTTGTATGAATTTTAAAAAGCAAAAGGCCTTTAAGAGCATGGCCTTTAAGAGCATGGATTCCAAAGCCAGACTACCAGATTCACAACACAGGTCCACGTCTTAGTAGCAGTGTGTGAGTTATTTCCATTTTCTGTGCTTTATTAGCTTACATTTTACAGGTGCTAATTAAAGCTCTAAGACAGAATGGTATTATGAAGGGGGTTATGTTAGATAGGGAAGACAAGAAATCTGAGGACTGAGATGCAGGGTAAAATAACTGGTTTAATGTCTTTTCCACTGAATCCCAACACACTGGTGATTCTCAAGATTTCATTTATTTCCTACAATATGCACTATCCATGGGTAATACTGCTTTACTTCAGGCAAAAGATACATGTATCAGAATCTCAAATTGGTAAGCGGATCTAAAATAAGGGATAAACAGCAAACTGAATATGGTAGTTCGAAAATATTTACACCAGTGATTGTGCTATGCTGTCTTATCAAGTTAAGAATCCCTACTATTGAATTGCTCTGCAGAGACTCTAGAGGAGAATCTGTTTCCCTGTCTTTCTAGCTTCTTATATGCTGCCTATATTCCTTGGCTCTTGACGCTTTTCTCCATCTTCAAAGCTAGCATGTTGCAGCTCTCAGATCTTTTTTTCTACAATCACATCTTCCTCTCACCACAGCTAAGAACTATTCTTAGCTTCAGGACCCTTGTGATGATACTGGTCTCACCTGAAAAATTCAGGATACTCTCTTCATATGAGGGTCCATAATTTAATCATATCTACAAAGTACTTTTTTGCTATGTACATTTTCAGGTTCTGAGAATTAGGACATGGATATCTTTTGGGGGCATTACTATGTACCACACATAACAACAAAAAAAAAAACACCCCACACAAAGAAAAATCAAAAGACTACTGACAAGCTGGGAGAAAATATTTGTAATATATCATAACTAAGGACTAATATCCCTGATATAAAAAGAACTCTTCAAATAAAGGGGAAATGCCAAAAATGTACTGAAAAAATGGGCAAAAATCATGAGCACACAATCCATAAAATGATATGAAAATGGCCTTTGAACACATGAAAAAATATTCAAGCTCACTTCCTTTTTTAATTGTCAAGTGCACTTCTCAATAGAGAAATATGAATCAAAACTATACTGAATTGAATATATAAATTGATTTGGGTAATATGAAAGAAGGGTAAAGTATCAAATCAAGGAACATGTATAAAGGACCCAAGGACAAAGACAACGGGGTTGAGGTCGGTAGTATTTAAAGTGGAAGGTGGGAGGTGGTTGGAGCAAGGAAGAGTAATGGGGCCAACTGTAATTGAATAATAAAAAATTTTAAGTAAAAAATTTTAAATAAAATAACTACACTGAGATACCATTTCTCCTCTATTGGATTGGAGAAAATTTATGCATTAATAAATCATTCTATTGGTGAGGCTGCAAAAACAAAGTCTTATACATTACCGGTGAAAACATAAATTGGTAAAAGCTTCTTAGAAGAAAATCTGGCAACATCCAACAAAATCCATGGTTTTGCATTTATGATTTGAGTGAGCATTAATACTTTTTGGAATTTACTCTGAAAGTACACTTCAACAATGCAAAATACATAGGCACATTGTTATTCATTGCTACATTTTTTACAATTGTAAATTGTTGCTTAAAATGTCTCTAACTTTTGCTTGCTCTACATATATTCCTTTTTATCCCTATTTTATGGCTTGTCCTACCTTTTGAGTCAGATTATAAACTGCTATTCAATTTTGTAATCCTTCGTGGGCAGTTTCTATACTACTGTCTACATAGTAGCACCTACATATGTTTGCTGATTTGAAAATTACTAGGGCTAAACAATCATTTGTTATAAGAAATTTCATTTTGGAATAAAACTCTCACATAACTTAAAAAAAGGATCCCTGCTATTGAGTTAAAGCCACTGAGTAAATAGTTTATTTTCTACTCCTTTAGAATTAAGACAAATTAGTGATTTGGTTATTTAGTGTCCTTATTTCATTCTCACTGGATATATCTAAGGACATTTTCAAAATTACACACATAGAACTATTCTTACTATACTATTTTATGATGATTTTTATGTATTATATAATTGATTTTTTAAAACAGTATATATTTGAACTTATTATACAGTGCTTTACATTTTTAGGATTTTTGAGCAAATGTTTCCCAAACTAGATTGAATACTACATGTAAGTCACCTGTTTTTAAATGTGAATTCACCCAATGCATTTAATCAAGAAGAAAAAATTCACAACTGAGAAGCTATTACATCCATGTCCTCAGTGCCCATTTGCTTTTGGCCTAGTGAAAGTGTCCTTTCTGGAATATGAAGCTCTTGTTTTCATATCTTGATAGCACCTCTCACTTTACTAAGTTACTTTCCCATTTCTTTACCCTTCTATTACTATAATATCTAGAACACCATTCCTCATCCAGAATTCTGTGAAGCTATGCACATTAACAGTTGCAACTTCAAATATAAATGCTGTACCTAAATTAAAGAATTCTAAAAATAGTAAAATAAATATGAATAAAAATGAATCATATAGTTCTTAACTGATCTACAGAAAATACATAAAATTATTTATTGATTATTGTATATAATATAAAATATTTTATTAATTTATATTTTTTATTTTTTTCACATGTCCCTAACTTGTTTGTGCACTTCTAACTGAACAACACATGCTCATGCTTAATGCTTTGAATAGTGATTCATATTCCCTAATAGTAGAGCGTATTTGGAATCACTTTTAAGCTATTTTTCTCCATTGTGTCTCCTGGTGAGGCATTCTGTCAAGGGTTACACCATTAATGAGTTGAGGTAAGTGGCTTTCTTGTCTTTTAAATTATTTTATTCTTCTTCAAGCTCAGTTGTCTGCATTTACCCCCCACCACTCTCCCAAACCTCAGCTATCCTCACATCCCTCCCCTGATTCCAACCCTTTTCGTTTTGTCCATGTGTCCATTATAGTTGTTCCTAAAATCCCTTCCCCTCTTTTCCTCCATTATCCCCTCCCACCAGCCCCCTTGTTACTCTCAAATTGTTCTTAAATTCAACATCTCTGGTTATATTTTGCTTGCTTGTTTGTTTTGTTGATTAGGTTCCACTTAAAGGTGAGATCATATGGCCCCTCACCACCTGGCTTATTTCACTTAGCATAATGCTCTCCAGTTCCATCCATGCTGTTCCAAAGGGTAAGAGCTCCTTCTTTCTTCTGTGTAGTATTCCGTTGTGTAAATATACCATTGTTTTTTGATCCATTCATTTACTGATGGGCACTTATGTTTCTTCCAGCACTTGGTTAATGTAAAATGTGCTGCTATGAACATTGGGGTGCATAGGTTCTTTTGAATTGGTGTTTCAGGGTTCTTAAGATATAATCCCAGCAGTAGAATTGCCAATGAAAGGCAAATACCACATGATCTCACCTTTACCAGGAACCTAAACAACAAAACAATCAAACAAGCAAAATATAACCAAAGACACTGAAATAGAGAACAGGCTGACAGTGACCAGAGGGGAGAGGGGACGGAATTTCAGGGGAAAAGGGGAAGGGTTTACAGGAAAAAGTATAAAATACACATGGACAGAAACTAGGGGGAGGTGGAAATTGGAGGGAGGGAGGAGGGTTGAGTGGGGGTGCTGGGATGGGAGTAGAAGACAGAAAACTACTTGAACAAAAATTAAAATTAAAAAAATTACCAACCACCGCAAAACAAAAGACAGTTTCATTTTTAGCTTTCTCAGTAAATTCCATAGTGTTTTCCACAGTGGCTACACCAGTTTACATTCCCACCAACAATGTACTAGGGATCCTTTTTCTCCACATCCTCTCCAACGCTTGTTGTCTGTTGATTTTTTCATGATGGCCATTCTGACTGGTGTGTGAAGTGGTATCTCTTTGAGGATTTATTTGCATCTCTTTGACTAGTGATGCTGAGCATCTTTTCATATGTCTCTGGCCCTCTGTATGTCCTCCTTGGAAAAGTGTCTGTTCAAGTCTTTTGCCCATTTTTTTTAACTGGGTTATTTGTCTTACTGGAGTAGAGTCATGTGAGTTCTTTAATTATTTTGGAGATCAAACCCTTGTCCAAGGTATCATTGGCAGATATGTTTTCCCATATGTTAGTTCCCTTTTCATTTTAATGCTGTTTTCTTTAGCCATGCAAAAGCTTTTTAATTTGATGATGCCCCATTTGTTTATTCTTTCCTTTACGTCCCTTCTTTAGGGGATATATCTGTGAAAATACTGCTGCGTGGAATGTCTGAGATTTTCCTGCCGATGTTTCCCTCTAGGACTTTTATGGTATCATAGCTTATATGTAAGTCTTTTATCCACCTTGAATTTATTTTTGTGTGTGGTGTAAGTTGGTGATCCAGTTTTTTTTTGCATGTAGCTGTCCAGATCTCCCAACAACATTTTTTGAAGAGGCGATTTATATTCCTTTTTATGCTTCTGCCCCCTTTGTCAAATATTAATTGACCATAGAGACTTGGTTTATTTCTGGGCTCTCTATTCTCTTCCATTGCTATGTGTCTGTTCTTAAGTCAGTACCAGGATGTTTTTATTACAGTTACCTTGTAATTCAGTTTGATATCAGGTATTGTGATCTCTCCTGTTTTGTCTTTCTTTCCCAAAATTGCAGCAGCTATTCGGGGTCCTTTATGGTTCCATATACATTTTTGAAATGTTTGTTCTTATCTGTGAAATATGTCATTGGTACTTTAATAGGAATTGCACTGAATCTATAAATTGCTTTGTGTAGTATGGACATTTTGATTATGTTAATTCATCCAATCCATGAGCATGGTACATGCTTCCATTTATTTGTGTCTTCCATAATTTCATTCATCAGTGTTGTATAATTTTCTGAGTATAGGTCTTTTACCTCCTTGTTTAGGTTTATTCCTAGGTACTTTATTTTTCTTGTTGTTATATCAAATAGGATTTTTTCCTGATTTCTGTTTCTTATATTTCAGTGTTGATGTACAAAAAAAATGCCTTTAATTTCTGAATATTGACTTTGTATCACATTGTTTTGCCAAAATCAATTATTGGGTTGAGTAGAATTTTTTTGTGGTGTCTATAGGATTTTCTATGTGTATTATCATGTCATCTGCAAACAATGATAGTTTTGCTTTCTCCTTCCCAATTTGGATGTATTTATTCCTTTTTCTTCTCTGATTGCTATGGCTTGAATTTCCAATACTATGTTGAATAGGAGTGATGAAAGCCAATATCCTTGTCTTGTTCCTGATCTTAGTGGAACAGCTTTTAGTTTTTGCCCATTGAGTATGATGTTGGCTGTAGGTTTCTCATTTGTAGCCTTTATTATTTTGAGAAATTATCCCTCTATTCCTACTTTGTTCCATGTTTGTATCAAAAATGGGTGCTGTACCTTATCAAATACTTTTTCTGAATCTATGGATATGATCATGTGATTTTTGTTTTTCATTTTTTATGTTACGTATTATGCTTATTGATTTGCAAATACTTTACTATTCTTGTGTCCCTGGGATGAATCCCACTTGATCATGGTGTATGATCCTCTTAATGCATTGCTGGATGCGGTTGGTCAATATTTTGTTGAGGATTTTAGCTTCTATGTTCATCAGCAATATTGGCCTGAAGTTTTCTTTCTTTGTAAAGTCTTTATCTGGTTTTGGGACTAGGATGATGGAGGCTTTATAAAAAGATTTTGGGAATCTTTCATCTTGGATTTTTTTGAATAATCTATGAAGGATAGGAGATAGCACATCTTTAAATACTTTTTTAAACTCTCCTGTGAAACCATCCAGTCCAGAGCTTTTGAATGGCAGGAATTTTATGATTACTGCTTCAATTTTGTCAGCTGTTATTGGTCTGTTCAGGCTTTCTCCTTCTTCTTCATTCAGTTTTAAAAGATTATATTTTACTAGAAAATTTCCATTTCAGTTAAGTTTTCAAATTTCTTGGCATATAGTTAGTTCTTCATAGTAATTTCTTACAATCCTTCGTATTTCTGTGGTATCAGTTATAATCTCTCATCTTTCATTTCTAGTTGTATTTATTTGGGTCCTCTCTCTTTTTTCCTTGATGAGTGTACTTAAAAGCTTGTCAATTTTGTTTATCTTTTCAACAAAACATCGCCTGGATTTACTGATCCTTAGAATTGTGCTTTTATTCTCTGTGTCATTTAATTCTGCTGTGATCTTGATTATTTCCTTCCTTCTACTTATTCTGGGTTGCCTTTCTTGTTGTTCCTCCAGTTCTTGTGGGTGTAGGGTTAGTTTGTATATTTGAAATATTTCTATCTTTTTTAGGTAGGCCTGTATCGCTATGACCTTCCCTCTCAGGACTGCCTTTACTGTGTCCCATAAGTTTTGGATTGTTTTGAGTTCATTTTTATTTTTTCCAGAAACTTTTATTTCTTCCTTAATCTCATTCTTGACCCATTCATTGTTTAATAACATGTTATTCAGTCTCCAAGTATTTGACAGCTTTTTTAATTTTTTTTCTTGAGGGAAGTTTCTAGTTTCAAGTGATTGTGGTCCAACAATGCATTTGACATGATTTCAATTTTGTTGAATTTGTTGAGGCTTGTTTTATTTACCATCATGTGGTCTATCTTTGAAAATGTTCCATGTGCATTTGAAAAGAATGTGTATTTAGCTTCTTTGGGATGAAGGGCTCTCTCTATACATATCAGTTAAGTCCTTTCCCTCTAGGGCTTTGTTCAATGCCACAATACCTTTGTTGATATTTTGTTTGGAAGAGCTGTCCATTTTTGACAGTGAGATATTAAAATACCCTATTATAATTGTGTTTCTATTGGTATCTTTCTTGAAGTCCTCCAAGATTTTCTTTATGTATTTGGGTGCTCCCATGTTGGGTGCATATATATTTACAGTGTTTATGTCTTCTTGATGGATTCTTCCCTTGAGTATTATGAAGTGACCTTCTGGGTCTCTTTTTATGGCACTTTTTTTGAAATCTGTTTTGTCTGATATGAGTATTGCTACCCTGGCTTTTTTTCCCTCCTGTCTGTTTGGAATATTTGTATCCAACCCTTCTCTTTCAGTCTGTGTAAGTCTTTTGTTCTGAGGTGGGTTGTTTGTAGGCAGCATATGTGTGGATCATGATTTCTTATCCATTCAGCTATTCTATCTCTTTTGACTGGAGCATTTAACTCATTTACATTTCAGGTTATTATTGATAGACACTTATTCATTGCCATTTTTATGCACCTGTGTTCCCCTCTCTCTCTCACTCTTTTTTATTTCTTTTCTTAAAGCAGACCCTTTTGCATCCTTTGCAGATCTGTTTTGGAGGAGGTATATTCATTGAGGCTTCTTCTGCCTGGCAAACTCCTTACTTGGCCTTCCATTTTAATTGAGAGACTTGATGGATAAAGTAGTCTTGGTTGTAGGCCTTTGGTTTTCCATTTCTTGGAATATTCCTTGCCATTCCTTTCTGGGTTGGAGGTTTTCCTTTGAGAAGTCAGCTGCTAGTCTTACCAGGGCTCCCTTGTATGTTATTTCCTGTTTCTCCCTTGTTGCCATTAAGATTCTCTTTTTGTCTTCAAATTTTGCCACTCAAATTGTGATGTTTCTAAAGTGAGCCTCTTTGGGTTCCTTTTGATTGGAACTCTCTGTATTTCCTGGGTTTGTGTGACATTTTCTCTCATCAAATTAGGGAAGTTTTCCATCATTACTTTTTCAGACAGGTTTTCTAAATCTCTTGCTCTTCTTCTTCTCCTTCTAGTACCCCTATTATATGGATATTATCATGTTTTATGTTGTTCTGAATTTCCCTTAATCCCTCTTCATGCTTTCTGAGCCTGTTTTACTTTTCTTGTTCTTTCTGGGTGTTTTTTTTCTGCCTTGTCATCCAGCTCACTGATCCAATCTTCTGCTTCATCTATCCTGCTTTTAATTCCTTCTACTGTGATCATCAGTTCAGAAATTGTATTCTTAGTTTCCTCTTGGCCCTTGTTGATATTTTCTATTTCCTTTTTCATGTTGATATCATTTGCAGTGAGTTCATTGTAGTTTCCCTGTAGTTTCTGGTAATTTTCTCTGAGCTCATTGAGCTTCCTGATAACTGTTGCTTTGAACTCAGTATCTGATAGTTGACTTGCTTCTCTTTCATTTAGCATTCTTTCTGAGGCTTCCTCCTTTCCTTTCATTTGGGGTTTGTTTCTTTATTTTCCCATTTTTTTGTGAGACTCTTCTTGTTAGCCTTTGCTTCTTAAATTGATCTTTTCTGACTCCCTGGTTTTATGGTGTGAACTTCTATGGTAAAATACCTGTGAAATTCAGTGGTGCAATCTCCTTGATCTCCTGAACTTTCTGTTCTTGGGCTGTCATTTGTTGGCTCTCTGGATGTCTTTGGTGTCTGATTTTTGTTGGGTCTTTCTTTGGTGGGTCCTTCACTCCAGCTGGCTTACTGAGGGTCACTCTGCCCTCCCGCCCCCATGTTAGTATGCTTTTGTGTGCATGTGGACAGGTTGTTTTGAAGCTGGTTCTTCTCACTGACCAAGGTGTTGTGGTTTCTCGCTTGCTGTTGTTCAGTTGTTTGTTCTTGGTAATTTCTTAACCATTTAGTTGTAATTCTAGATTGGTTCTGGGTGGAGGTTAGTGTGGCTTCCACTCCCTTCTTCACCTCTTTTTTTAAAATATTTTATTTATTTATTTTTAGAGAGAAGGGATTGGAGGGAGAAAGAAAGGGAGAAAAATATCAATGTGCGTCTGCCCCTCATGCATCACCTACCGGGGACATGACCTGCAACCCAGGCATGTGCCTTGAATGGGAATTGAACTGACAACCCTTTGCTTGGCAGTCCTGCATTCAATCCACTGAGCCACACCACCCAGGGCACCTTCTTTCATTATCATCTGTTGGTGGTTCCTTTGTTGGTGGGTTCTCTCTAACAGGAGGTATACTGGTGTTCACAGCTCTCATGTATTTGGTCAGTTGGAGAGGGAAGGCAAAATGGATTAAGACAGAGGGAGTATATTCTATGGGATTTAAAGTACCATCCCATAGAGAAGAGATGGGAGATCCTTTTGATATGTATAGTGTTAACTGTGATATTTCATCCAACTAGCCACTTTTTAGAAAGGGTGAAAAAAAGATAAGACTCTTGTTAGAGCAGGGAAGTATTATGAGTTGGATCCAGAAAACAGTGAGCTTGTGGGAGGTCAGGTTATAAGATATAGTGAGAGTAAAGGATAGGAAATAAGTGTAATGTACAAGAGTAAAAATAGAGTTAATCACAACAGTAATAAATTTCTGGAAGACAGTGAAATGGGCTAATATCTAGGTACTGTGTAGTATTTACAATTGTATGGAAAATAATTATGTAGAATAATATTGGAACAACAATCATATGACATAACCTATGTGATCTGAATAACCAGAATATGAAGTACATGACCTAGAGGAGTAGCTCTCTGATTTTTTTTCAGAAAAGATCTTTTTTGGAATACAAGTGAAATTAAAGAAAGATTATTAAAATACACTATGAAAGAGACAACAAGAAAAACCAGTCAAACAATGTAATTAAACAGGACAAAGAAAACTAACAAAAAGAAGATAAACAAAAAATACTAATAAAATTAAAGTAAAGAGAATTAAAAATAATAATAATACAAATAAACAATAATTTGCAAGGTCTCTAGAATAGCAAAGTGCAATTTGGCTGTTTCTCATTTATTGTGATGATCCTGCTTTTGGTCTGACTCTGCTCCTTTTATAGCTCTAGGTCTTATTATTTTACTTGTGGGGGAAGGAAAGACAGAATGAAAGGAAAGAAAGAAAAATACAGCCTCCTGTGGCTTTAAACAGGCCAAGCAAATTCTGCTGGTCTTCCTGGCTGCAGTAGGCTGAGGGGGGTTGGGTTTCGCCTTTCTCCCTTCCTGTGATTTTGCAGGGATGGGGGCCAGGTCCGGGAGGCACTCTTCACAGTTGCCCAGCCTCCAGCCCAGTTCCTCCATTTGCTGCCAGGCCCTAGTGCCCTCCAGCATCAGGCCTAGGCCTTCAGTCCACCAGCTTTGCTGTTGTTGAGGTGCACCAAATTAGGGCCAACTCACACACCACCTTCTGGCTCTTTGTTGTCATAGGTGCTAGGAGTTCTCAAAGTCTCTTCAGGGTAGTTCAGCTCCCCCACTGAGTTAAGTCTTTCTGAGGACTGCTAATTCCCTGAGCCCTGCTGCTCTCCTCTGTTGGCGGGGTGGGGGGGGGTGCCTCCTCCTTCCATTTAGGGAGCCAGTCTGGCCCTGCAGGGTGGAAGCACAGCAGTGCTAATACAAAATATTTTTCAAGGTGCTGCATAAAATAGGAAAACATACCCTAGAGGGAAGAAAATGTTCCTGAACTAACTAGAGTCTTAAAGGTTAAATAAACATTATATACATATATATATAAATGCTATTACAGTTGTTCCAAATTTGCTCCTTTTGCCCCTTTCCACCCACTACCCCCCAGTCCCTCCAGCAATCCCCTCACACTTAGTTTATGCCCATGGACCATGTATATAAATTCTTTGGCTACTCCATTTCCTATACTCTTCTTAACATCACTCTGTCTATACTGAACCTACCAATTTGTACTTCTTAATCCCTATACCTTTCCCCTCATTCTCCCCTTCCCCCTCCCCACTTATAACCCTCCAAGTGATCTCCATACTTATGATTCTGTTTCTGTTCTGCTTGTTTGCTTACTTTGTATTTTAGATTCAATTATTGATAGTTGTGAATTTATTGTCATTTTAATGTTCATAGTTTTGATCTTTTTCTTAAATAAGTCCCTTTAACAATTCTATAATAAGGCCTTGGTGATGATGAATTTCTTTAACTTGACCTTATCTGGGAAGCACTTTATCTGCCCCTCCATTCTAAATGATAGCTTTGCTGAATAGAGTAATTCAGGTTATAGGTCCTTACTTTTCATCACTTTGAGTACTTCTTGCCAGTCCATTCTAGTCTGCAAAGTTTAAGAAATCAGCTGACAGTTTATGGGAACTCCTTTGTAGGCAACTCTGCGTTTCTCTTGCTGCTTTTAAGATTCTCTATCTTTAACCTTTAGTATTATGGTTATGATGTGTCATGGTGCAGTCCTCTTTGGGTCCAACTTGTTTGGGACTCTGTGCTTCCTGGAGTTGTATTTCTATTTCCTTTGCCAAATTAGGGACATTTTCTTTCATTATTTTTTCAAATAAGTTTTCAATTTCTTGCTCATTCTCTTCTCCTTCTGGCAACTCTATGATTCAAATGTTGGTACATTTCAAATTGTCTCAGAAGCTCCTTAGCCTATCATGCCTATCATTGTTTTTTTTTTTAATTCTTTTTTTCTTCTTGCTGTTCTGATTGAATTTTTTAGTCCTTATGTTCCAAATCATTGATTTGATTCTCAGCTTCATCTATTCCACTGTTAATTCCCTAATTTTTTCTTTATTTCACTTAGCATAACTTTCATTTCTGCCTGGGTCTTTTTAATGTTGTTGAAGCACCCAATGAGTTCCTAGAGCACCCTAATAAGCTGCATTTTGAACTTTGCATTTGATAGATTGCTTATCTCCATTTTGTTTAGTTCTTGTTCTGGAGTTATGTTCAGTTCTTTCAATTTGGGCCATATTTCTTTGTCTCCTCATTTTGGCAGTCTCCTTGTGTTTGTTTCTATGTATTTGGTAGAGCTATTTTGAATCCCTGTTCTAGTAGCATGGCTTATTGTAGAAAAGCACACCCATAAATTGGATGGGGTAGAACCTGAGGTAATTACCAGAGCAGGGCATCCTGTGTGAATCAGGTTGATGAAGTCTCAGATATTGTGTCTGCTCTGTGGCTCTGTGTCAGGGAGGGCTCAGAAAAGGACAATGGCCACTGTCTGGCTCTGGGGTTTTGTCCAGGAGGAAGCTGTCCCCCAGTGCTTGCTCTGATACCTGACATTTCCATTTTTCCCTATACGCCCTGGTGCCTTTCAAGCTGCTGCCCCAGTGTGGAACCAAGAGGGAGTGAGTCTGTGTAAGTCCTAAGTTCATTTTTGACCCTTTAAGAAGATACACCTGAGAATCCTGCAGTTTTTTCCTCCAACCCAACCCCCCACTGGATTTTACAGCCAGAAGTTATGGGGATTTATCTTCCTGGCACTGGAACCCTGGGGTGGGTGGTTTGGTGTGGGTCTGGGATCCCTCACTACTGATATATTTCTTCCAATTTTTATGCACCACATGTGCTTGTGGGACTGCCCATTCCAAGTCTCCACATCTGTGTATCTCTGCATTTCTGCTCTTCCTACTTGTCTAGATGAATGTGACTCTTTAATTCCTTGGTTGTCAGACTTCCATACAGCTCAATTTTCCAATAATTCTGGGTGATAATTGTTTTGTATTTTAGTTGTAATCTTTGCTATAGCTCTGTGAGGAGGTGAGCTGTGTTCAACTATGCCTCCATGTTGATGAGAAGTCCTAAAGGCTAACCCTATAAATTTTATTGAGTAAACACACTTGTTCAGTTAGACTGTCAACATGTTGAGAATAATGGAGGAAGGAGCAGCTTAAATTTATAAGGAATGAGGGTCTCTATAACTCAGTATGAACCCCTAGGCAATATATCACCTAGGCCTTTTAGAAGGAGAACAATCTGCTCTGCATTCTGAGGAATGTTCTTTCTAAAAACCGAAGGGTAGAAAATGTTACTTCAGGAGTGGTTGAGGTGCCAGACAGGCTATTTCTATAATTAAGGAGTAAAGGGCAGGATCTGGGATTTATGATGAAAAAGAAAAGATAGTAAATAATTAATAGCCACTATCAGTAGACAAGTAGAGGTTGAGTCAGTTGAAATATACTACCATCAAACATCCAAACCAGGCAGCACATAAGTCACAAGAATCCCAGTTGTCTGAAGACTTCCCTTTAAATCCTGGAACTATAAGCTAATGGCTTCAGTACACTGGGAGGCCAACACTATATATACCATTGCATTTAGTCTTTAGAGGGAGCATGACTCAACCATAACAATTACTTCAGACATCTATCTCCAGCCTCATTTTATGACATTCACACTGTTCCCCACTCTCCAGATATCTGCAAATACTTGTGATTTCACCAAAGCTTTCATGCTTCTGTTTTTGTACACATTGTTTCCCCCCTGCCTGAAATGCTCTTTTTTCTTTATATGTGCAACAAATTTCCTCCAAGTCTTTGCTCAAATATCACCTCCTCCATGATGCTTTATATGTGCCCTAAAAGCATAGTGAGTTCTCTGCATCACAGGAATCCCAAAGCTCTTTGGAAAAATACTGTAGTTTTTATCACTGTTGAAATAATCTTCTAGCTCCAAGATGAAGCTTTTCCTGTCTGGAGGGCTATGTCAGCAAACTGAAACTTAAATAACCTATATCCCCATAAAGCTCTGTTTGACCAGAAACATAGTATATCCAGTTGTCCAATCCCCAAACACCAAGTCAACTCTGGGCCTTTTCATCCCAAACATAGTTAACCATGTGGCCATTGCCAATCAGATCTTTTTAATTTTTCTCTTCATTGTTGTTTATCCTTTATCCTATAAAAATGTCCTGCTTTCTGTACCATTTTGCAGTTCTTCCAATGGAGACTGTTCACTTCATGAAGTGTTATATAAAGCTTGTTTGTTTGTATCACCTAGTTTTCTTTAGTCGTTTTAATAGCACATAATATTATCAGTCTGTTTATGTGCCTGTCTTCTGCACTGGACTGTGAGAAACTTGAGAGAAGGATCTCTTTATTACTGTAATCCCATCCCTAGTATGGCAGTTGGACAGTCAATGAAGGCTTCTTAATTTAATACATATTTCTGCAAGATAGGCAGAACAGGAATTTTCATCCCATTTTCCAGAAAAATAAAGTGAGGCCCAGAGAGGAGAAATGCCTTATATTGCTACTCTGTGTCAGAGTTGGAACACACAGCCAGAGCTCCTAATTTTTATAGTAAAGTCCACTTCACTACAACATAGGCCCCCAGTCTATGTAGGGGTAGCATCTAAAATAACTTTGTTCTTTGGAACTAGATGGAATCTTCCATGATCTGTAAATTTCCTTTGTGTTAGAATGAGCTTTTTAACACAATCTGCTTGGAGATCAGCTTCTTTCTTGCCTTTGAGAACAAAGAAAATTCTTATTATATACAGTCCCCAATTTCATTTTGGAGCTGGCAAAAGTGAAAAAAATGTGAGAATGTCTGTTGGGAGCATTTTTCCTTCCCTCCCTCCAGTTTAAATACCAGTTCCCCTGGGATGCCCTGCCATATCTGAGCACATGCCTCCAAGTCGTGATGAAACCTGCAATTTTTAGCTCACAGCACTTCATTGTTAACTGTGAAAATTCTATTACACCTTATGGTGAATAATGTGTCCTATCTTTCCTACAAGATGTGAGCTCTTGGGGGGTAGGGGTTATCATCACATGGAGTGCACAGAGTAATTTGAGATTGACAGAGGACTTTTACTATTATTTGCTTCTCATCTCATTGCAAGCTTTCTCAGAGTCCAAAATGAGCCACTCTATTTTCTATGATCTTCTGTTTATTAGAGTGAGGTTTACCAAGTGTGGTTCTGTGAGTCTGTTGCTAGCTTAATGAATAAGGAACTATAGGTGGAATCTCCTAGAGCCATTACAAAAAAGGACCATATGAAACAAAGCAATGAATGCTTAGTTGTTTTGATTGTATTGAATACTATACAACTAACAATATGACCCAAATTCTTTCCCTGGTTTCTGAACTTTCCCGAGGTAGTCTCTGCAGTGAAGACTCAAGTGTAAGCTATTTGCATGTAAAGTAGGAAGAGGGGAGTTTTACTATTAACATTTGGGGTAGGGGAGTCCTAGCATCATGTATAATTTATCTTTCAAAATATTTATATTTGGAATATCCCTGGTATACAAGCAAAACTGACTCAATCATACAATCAAAGAACAAAGGAGGGCATAAAGGTCTGAATATGACAACAAGCCTCTTAATTGGTTCAAAAACACTTTATTCTTGATGATGCAAATAAATAATGAATACTTATGTTCTTTAATTTTCAATTAAATGTAAGACACTGTTGCTGTGTAGCCTAACACAAAGAAGACACTTTGTTCATTGTATTCAATTTTACAAAATCCCATTGTATCAAAGGTCTGAATTCCACACCTGCATTTACAACTGCAGCTTGTCATGTCCATCTCAGACTCATTATGCTTAAAATTAATATCCCCTATATTCTTTTTTTAGAGGAAGTGGTGGGATGCAGGGTGGAAGGAATTTGCTTTAATGTAAGAGTGATTTGGATATCTGTACAAGCCTTGCCACTTATTAGTGGTATGATTTTGGCTCTATTGAAATTTCAGTTTAGTAATTATATGGGGATATTAACACAAACACTGCCACAAACTGAACATGTTCTAGGACATATGTCAATTAACATGGCTTATTGTATTGACTCCACACAACTGCCTTGTGAGGCATGTATTGTTATGATTCACTCCACTTTACAGAGCAAGGTCCACGAGTAGTGTTACCACAGAACCTACATTCTTAATCTGTCATGTTTGAACTGTAGCATGAGCGATCTGATCATGTTGCTCGCTTTTTTCTTTATTTTTATTTTTGGCACTATGACAGATGTCCCTATTCCACTCTCCACCCTCTGCCCACCTCCACCCATCCCCGTTCCCCTTACACTCTGGTTATCACCACACTGTTGTCTGTGCCTGTGAGTTATGCATATATATTCTTTGGCTAATCCCTTCACCTTCTTTCACTCAGGAACTGCCTTCTGACCCAGGAAATATATCTTAAGAATCCTAAAACATCAATACAAAAGAACATGCACCCCTATCTTAATAGCAGTAATATTTACAATAGCAAAGATCTGGAATTAGCCCAAGTGCCCACCAGTAGATGAGTGGATTCTAAAAGCTGTTGCTCATCTATAGATTCAATGTAAATACTATCCAAGATTCCAATGACATGCTTATTATTTTCAATCATTTTACTGTTATTCTATTACACATGTCCCAGTATTTCCCCCTTTGCCCTCCTCTGTCCATCCCATCCCCACTCCCACAGTCAAATCCCACACTATTTTCCATATCCATCATTCATAGATGTTCTTTGTCTAGTCCCTTCCCTTTTTCCATCATTATTCTCCTCCCCTCCCCGCTCTGGTCACTGTCAGTCTGTGCCATGTTTCCATGCCTGTGGTTCTGTTTTGATAATTACTTTGTTCATTAGATTCCTCTTATAGGACAGATCATATGGTATTTGTCTTTCACCAACAATAAACAATAAGTGCTGGTGAGGATGTAGAGAAAAGGGAACCCTAGTGCACTTTTGGTGGAAACACAGACTGGTGCAGTCACTGTGGAAAACAGTATTGAATTTCCTTAAAAAACTAAAAAACGGAACTACCTTTTGACTCAGTGATTCTCTGCTGGGAATATACACTAAGAATCCCAAATCACCAATTCAAAAGAACTTATGCACCCCTATGTTCTTAGCAGCACAATTTACAATAGCCAAGTGTTGGAAGCAATCTAACTATCTACCACTAAATGAGTGTATCAAAAAACTGTGGTATGTATACATAATGGGATACTACACAGCAGAAAGAAAGAACTCACTCTTATCTTTTGTAATAGCATGCATGGAATGGGACAATATTATGCTAAGTGACATAAAACATGCCATATTTCACAGAACTAGAACAAATATTTCAAAATTTATATGGAACCATAAAAGGCTCCACATAATAACAGCAATCCAGGGAAAGAGGAGCAAAGTTGCAGGAATCACACTACCTAATATCAGACTATACTATAAGGCCATAGTAATCAAGTCAGCATGGTACTGGCATAAAAACAACACATGGATCAATGGAACAGAATAGAGAGCCCAGAAATTAATGTATAACTTTATAGTCAATTAATATTTGACAGAGGAAACAAGCATATACAATGGGGTAAATATAGTCTATTCAATAAATGCTGTTGGGAAAATTGGACAGATACAAGAAGAAAAATGAACCTAGACCACCTTCTTACACCACACAAAGAACAAATTCAAAATGGATTGAAGATGTAAATGATAGAGGCAAAACCATAAAAATTCTAGAAGAAAACATAGGCAGCAAAATCACAGACATTGCTCACAGCAAGTTTTTATTGGATCTATCTCCCTAGGTGAGGGAACCAAAAGAAAAAAAAATAAACAAATGGCACACAAAACTAAAAATTTTTTGCACAGCAAAGGAAATCATCAAAATGAAAAGAGCCCACAGATTTGGGTAACATATTCACTGATACATCTGGTAAGGGGTTAATATCCAAAATTTATAAAGTACTTACACTACTCAACACCAAAAAATTAAACAACCCAATTAAAAAATGGTCAAAGGACCTGAATACACACTTCTCCAAGGAGGACATGCAGAAAGGCAATAGAGATATGAAAAGATGCTCAATGTCATAATCATCAGAGAAATGCAAATTAAAACCTTACATCTGTCAGAATGGCCATTATCAAATAAATTATCAAACAACAAGTGCTGGCCAGGACATGGAGAACGGGGAACCCTTTTGTGCTGTTGGTGGGAATGCAAATTGGTGTAGCTACTGTGGTAAGCAGTATGGAGAAAAATGTAAAATGGAACTTCCTTTTGATCCAGAGATCCCACTTCTGGGAATATATCCAAAGGAATGCAAAACACTAATTCAAAAGTACATAAGCACACTTATGTTCATTGCAGTGTTATTTACCATCACCAAAATATGGAAGTACCCAAAGTGTCCATCAATATATCAGTAGATAGCCCTGGCTGGTGTGGCTCAGTGGACTGAGTACCAGACTGGAAGCAAAGGGTCACTGGTTCAATTCCCAGTCAGGGCACATGTCTGGGTTGTAGGCCATGTCTCCAGTAAGGGGTCCATGAGGGGCAACCACACATTGATGTTTTTCTCCCTCTCTTTCTCCCTTCCTTCCCCTTTCTCTAAAGATAAATAAATAAAATCTTTAAAATATATATTAAGAGATATTATGAGTGGATAAAACAACTATGGAACATTTACACCGTGGAATACTACTCAGCCACAAAAAAGAGGGAAATGTTACCCTTTGCAACAGTATAGACGGACATGGAAAACATAATGCTAGGTGAAATATATTGCTGCTTGACCTTCTAGCTAAGATCAAGTGAAATAAGCCTGTCAGAGAAAGACAATTACCATATAATTTCATTCATACACGAAATCTAATGAACAAACTGAATTAACAAGGAAAATGGGGACAGGCTCATTCACAAAGAGCAGATGAAAACTAGTCAGGGTTAGGAGGTTAGGATGTGGAGGGATTGAGCATACAGGAGAAAGGACTCAGGACATCAACATGGTGATTTTCAGGGGTCTACAGGGGACTACATGGTAATGGAAAAATATAATAAAATAAAAATAATAATAATAATCAAAAGAAAATAGTAAAAAAAATATCATTGCTCACTTTTAAAAAACACAGTAATATTTCCTTGTAACCACAGGATAAACATAGTGTATCACTTCCAGACTATTACCCTCATCTGTCATGCAGAACTCTTTCCAAAATCTTTCCAAATAGGTACTATTCTATTTAGCTATATTTCCCACTACACTTCCTTGTCACTGCCATTTTCCAAAGGCTTATTTATTCTTCCACATTCCATGAAAATATTAACACTTGGATTATTATTTTTCCTAACCCTCAGTACTTCCATTATCCTAGGGGAAATTTTTACTTACAGGAAGCAATCATACAACATCCCCCTAACTTCCAATCAGGGACCAAATACCATCAATGATACCTTTCATAGATCCATATACTCTAAAAAATCTTATTTAGTTGAGAATGCAATAGTACCAAGACAGACAGTCCTGAATTTGCCTAATAACTACATCATCTTGGGCAAGTCATTATTAATTTTTAAGCTTTACTTTCTGGATTAATTCAACAGAAATTTTGGGCTGGCCAAAAAGTTCATTTGGTCTTTTTCTGTAAGATGGCTCTAGTAGCACTTCATTGTCTTAACTTCATTTAAAACAATTTTGTTAGATTGTATTGTGACAGCTGTCATATAGCATGCATTAAAAAAATCAGAATTGGTGAATTTTTGTGCAGTCATTTTAATATTGAAGATGGAATAATATAAGCAACATTTTTAGCATATTTTGCTTTATACTTCAAGAAAGGTAAAAACACAACTGAAATGCAAAAAAAAAAAAAAAAAAGATTTGTGTTGTGTATGGAGAAGGTACTGTGACTGATCGAACGTGTCAAAAGTGATTTGTGCCTTGGCTGGTGTGGCTCAGTGGATTGAGCGCAGACCTACAAGCCAAATGGTTACCAGTTTAGTTCCTAATCAGGGAACATGCCTGGGTTGTGGGCCAGGTCCCCAGTGGTGGATGTGCAAGAAGTAACCACATGCTGATGTTTCTCTCCCTCTCTTTCTCCTTCCCTTCTCCTCTGTCTGGAAATAAATAAATAAAATATCTTTTTAAAAAAGTGATTTGTGAAGTTTCGTGCTAGAGATTTCTCACTGGATGATGCTCTGTGGTTAGATAGACAAGTTGAAGTTGATAGTGATTAAATCAAGACTTTAATTGAGAGCAGTCAATGTTATACCATCGAGATAGCCAACATACTCAAAATATGCAAATCAATAAAGTTATTAGTAAAAATGAAAAATGTCTTTTTAAAAATTGTTTTATGTATTTATTTTTAGAGAGAGGGGAAGGGAGGGTGAAAGAGAGGGAAGGAAATATCAATTTGTGGTTGCCTCTTGCCTACCTGCCCTGGGGATGTGGCCTGCAACCCAGGCATGTGTCCTGACTGGGAATCGAACTGGTGACCTTTTGGTTTGCAGGATAGGACTTAATCCCCTGAGCCGCACCAGCTAGGGCCAAAAAAGTCTCTTATAATTTCCAGAAAAATCTAAAGGGACTTTTTGGCCAACCTAAAATAATACCTATTTTGAATAGTTTTTTTCTGAAGACTAGAAATGTTTTATGTAAATTTTCTGACACATAGCAGGTTTCTAACACATAGTAGTTGTTATTAACATTATTATCAGAGCATTGTACCTTATAAAGCTAGGCACTTTCACCTTCATCCTTGCTTTCTTCTAAACTACTTGTCACACTGTTCCCAGAGTGACCTATCTAAAATGAAAATCTGTGGTTTTTTTTTTTTTTGGTCATTCCTTTGCAATAAACTTTTCAATGGATCTGTTTCATTTTCATAAGCACCCCTTCTCCAACCCAGGCCACTTTCCTGAACTCCACCATGTGGTGCAGTCACATTGAACTTTTAGTTTCTTTAATATATTATCACCACCTCCCCTCCTCATAACCCTGGCCTCCTTCATGCCTCTGTTCTCTCTCTCTCTGTCCTTCCCTTCCTCTCATCTCTTCTCCATCCCCCCTCCCTGAATCATTTACTCCCTATCTTTTACTCTAATATACTTTTACACTTTCTTTGAAGTCTAAGTTGTAAAATTATTTCATCCGGAATTTATTGTGGTTATTCCCCATAGACTCACTTTATTGTCACTGGTAGATGCTCCCATACTATTCTCTGCTTCCCCAATCATGGCACTTACTCTACTTTATCATCATTATTTATTTTATTGTTTTCCCCACTAGAATGTAAGTTATGTGAGGGCAGAGATCTCATCTAATTTTGCTCATCATTTTATCTCTAGTTGTCTGATGCATGATGTCAATTCATGATACCTGTTTTTGTGTATGGTATTTCCTCTGCCTGGAATACCCTCCTTATCTGTTTCATAGTTACCTACACTTTCTTCAAGATTTAAGATACAGGATAAGCATTGCCTCCTTTCTACAACTTTCTGTGATGCCTCCACATGATTTGGGATGCTCCTTACACTGTAATTCCATCACACTGTAGCTCCCTTTGTTTAAGGACTTTTTATTATTGTGCAGCTATCTGTGCACAAATCTGCTTTAACGACTACACTGTAAGGTCATTAAGACATGATCTGAGTCTTATTTATCTCTGTAGCTTAGCACATATCTCAAAGCCATAAACATGATAAACATTCATAAATGTGTTGAATGAATGATTCAAGTCGATGGGATAAAATCTAGTTACATTCAGTTAGTACATGTCTTTCTTACTCAAATAATCAATTGGTGGAACTGTTTTTACTATTATATATTATGCAGCATTTATATACAATAGGTATAAAGAAAAATGCAATGGACCTATTTACCCATGTCTTCATCAATAAATAAAATGTTGGAGGAAGATGGTGGCAAAGTAGGTGGGAGCTGAGCCCACTTGCTTGTGCACCCAACTGGGACACCTAGCTGATATTTAAAAAAAAACAACAACAAAGAGAACAGCCAACAGAATCTTAGCTGATATGAATTTTAGAAGCCAAAGTGTGCAGAGGATGCTTCCAAATGGGCAGTAAGGTGGTTTTATATGCATACAGGGAAAGTGCTTGGGAGTGGCTCCAGAAATGTGGCTGCTGGGGGTACATCAGAGGTGAACAGGTCAGTGATAGCAGCCTAGCAGCTCCTTCCCCTCCCAGGGCAGGGAAACCACAGACCGGCACAGGGAGACACTTGAAAGTGTAAAGTCACTAGGAGGAAAAAAAGTCAGCAGGCACAAACACAGTTGGCAGCACACTCGAGATAGGGCAGTGGCCAGGAGGCAGGACAGTGCCAGAGAGTGGGGGTGGGGGAGGGGTGACCCTGTCAGTACCTGGAGTTGGGAGAAGAAGTGGGCCACGACTGGCTATGACTGAGATAGACTTGCAAGTGCCAGAGAGTTGGAGTGTGTGGAAAGTTGGGCAGTGACTTGGAGCAGCAGCGGCGCCCACAGAGACTTTTTTCAAAAGGGGAACTGAGGTATAATGGGCAGGGACTTCATGAGTGCAGCTGCCTGGCCAACAAGGAAGGAGGATTGTGGGTATGATTTGCTCTCACTCAGTACACCTCACAGATTAATCAAAGGGGTGCAAAGCAAGGTAGTTTATTGGTGTCAGCCCAGCCCAGCTGCACAGAGTAGAGACTGTGGGGCACACAGTGCTCTGAGGGCAGTGGACTGGAAATTGAGCACCTGTGATTATTGTAACCCAGACTGAGCCCCCTTCCTTGCCAAACCACCTGAAAGGGAAAATTGAGCCCTATCCCCTAACTCCTGCAGGAGCCTAGAAGATTTGCAAAACCCACTGGGCAGGCTGAACAAACCAGCAGGCAGGGGGGCTTTCTTTTTTCAAGAGTAAGACAGTAAGACCTGACTGAGAGAAAATCAGAGACAGATCCAGAAAGAAGTCAGAAAGCAAATACCAACATCTGAGACAAATTATACTTTGTTCTTCATCAGAACTTGCATTTTTAAAATTTCTCTTAATTCTTTTATTTTTATAGTTTTTTGTTTGCTTTCTTCCTTTCATATTGCATTTTAATTTTTCTTCTTTCACTTCACTCATATTCTAAATAACTTACTACTCTTAGCCTTTTTTATTCAGATTATATATTTCTATTATACTATTGTTATTACAAACCCCACACAGCACATTTTCGTAATCCTAATCTTTTTCACCATCCTCCTGAACTTTGTTACAGTTATTGTAAACTTTATTTTCTCTCACACTATACCATGTACCTATCCCTTACTCTCACAATTTCTCCTCCATCTAACCTTGCATAAGTGTTATTCTTTCTTAAGTCAGCTCACATTCTTTTTACCCTCTTATAATAATCTTATTTTTCCCACCTTTTATTAACAGTGGCTAGTTGGGTGAAAGACCATGGTTATTGCTGTACTTCTCCAAAGGAACTACTATTTCTTCACTATTTGTTAGTGCTTTGAACCCTATAGAACATTCTCCCTCTGTCTTACTCCATTTTGCTTTACCCCTCTCCCTGATCAGTTCAGTGAGGAATTTTATTTCATTTTTACCCCTCTCTCAACCTGTGCTTTACTCCTTACTCTTATTAGTTTGCTTCCTCCATCCTCTCAAAATCACTTTTCTTTACTGTAGACATCTCACATTCCCAATTGCTTTTGTATAATATTCTTTTTCCCATTCTGCCTTTATTAAACTTCATTCAGCTGTCATTGCTATTAATCCTGCTGTGGTTTTTCTTCAATTTTGCTCCCATTGGTCCAGTACTTTTTCAATTATATTTCAAACCTCATAGTATACCCTTCCCTCATCTTACCCCATTGTTCCTATTGCTCAATAAGAACAATATTTTGTGTTTCACTTATGTTTTAAATTTTGTTATCTCCCTTTCTTTACCTTCATGCTATCCCTACTCTTATCAATTCACCTCCCTCTTATCACCCAATAATATTTCCTGCTTTTTAGTCATCTCATATTCCCTTTGTCATATTTTATAATATCTGAAATCTCTCTTCACCTTCATTAAATTTTGCTCAATTGTGGTTGAGATTGCTGATATGGTATGGGGATTCTTTTTGATGGTGTGGCTTTGGTTCTCCGGTAATACTGCTTTGTTAACCAATACCTATACAATAGCATACAAGATAAGGTGAGAGTTGTGACTATCAATAAGATCACTGGAGTGGAGAATCCAACAACAAAAAAGCCACCAACAAGTAAAGCCCAAGTACAGCAAGAACACCCACACAAATGGAAGAAAGGGCAACCATACAGCATACAAAGAGATTAAAGAGAATGCACCACTAAGTCCTATAGAACTCCTACTACAACAGTCTACCCTACAAAGACAGGTAGGCAAAGCAGAGCATCCTGAGACACAGAAACAAACAAAAAGGGGTCAACTATAATGGGTAGACAAAGAGAGAACCCCCAATCAAAAGGAATGGAAGAATCCTCGGTAAAAGAGGTAAGTGAAATTGAGGCAAGAAATCTATCACACATAGAACTCAAAAAAATGGTTAAGGGGATGCTCAAGAAACTCAGTGACAACTACGGGAAACTGAGTTACAACTACAACAGCAAGAAAAGGGAAATAGAAACTACAAACAAAAACCAGGAAGAAATAAAGGATATTATATCTGAAATTAAAAAATACACTAGAAGGAATTACAAGCAGGTTGGATGAAGCAGAGGACTGAATTAGTGAGCTGGAAGCCAATGTAGAAAGAAATACCCAGGTAGAACAGCTGAATGAAAAAAGATGCAAAAAATAGGAAGATAGCTTAAGGGAATTGGAGGACAACATGAAACAACATTCAAATCATAGGAATACCAGAAGGGGAAGAAAAGGAGAAAGGGATAGAAAACCAGTTTAAAAAATAATGACAGAAGGCCTGGCTTCTGTGGATCAGTGAATGAGTGCTGGCCTGTGAACCAAAGGGTAGCTGGTTTGATTCCTGGTTAGGGCACTTGCCTGGGTTGTGGGCCAGGTTCCCAGTAGCAGGGTGCATGAGAAGCAACCCCACACTGATGTTTCTCTCCTTCCCTTCCCCTCTCTCCAAAAATAAATAAATAAAATCTAAACTAAAGAAAAACAACAGCCTGCAAACAAGACTATTCTATACAACAAGGCTGTCACTTAAAATTGAAGGCAAAATCAGGAGTTTCCCAAACAAAAGAAGGTTAAAAGAATATATCTCCACCAAAAAGCATTACAAGGCATGCTAAAGGGACTGCTTTAAGAAGATAAAGGCATAGAGTGAGAGAAAGGGGAGCACAGATACAAAAGGAAAAAAAATGACAAAGAATAACTACCTATCAATAGTAATATTAAATGCAAATGGATCATATGCTCCAATAAAAAGACATAGGGTAGCTAAATGGATGAGTAAACATGATTCACATATATGCTGTCCACAAGAAACCCATATCAGAACAAAAGACCTAAACAGACTGAAAGTGAAGGGTTGGAAATAAAATATTCCAAGCAAATGGACAGGAACAAAACGCTAGGGTAGCAAGTCTTAAAACAGACAAAATAGATTTCAAAACAAAGGCCAGAAGAGACAAAGAGGGCCATTTCATAATTCTAAAGGAAAGAATCCATCAGGAAGTGATAAAGATTGTAAACTTATAAGCAATCAACATAGGAGCACCCAAACATATAAGGAAAAACTTGGAGGACTTCAAGAAACATATTGACAACAACACACTAATACTATGGAATTATAACACCCCACTGTCGACAATGAATAGATCTTCCAAACAAAATATCAACAAGGATATTGTGGCATTGAATAATGCTGTAGATGAAATGGACTTAACTGGTTTTATATATATATATATATATATATATATATATATATATATGTATATAAATATATAAATATATATAAATACATATATATTTATATATATTTATATATATTATATATTAATATATATATTATATATTAACTGGTATAATATTATATATTATAATATATAATATATATTATATATTAACTGGACTTAACTGGTTTTATATATATATATAAATATATATAATAAATATATAAATATATATATAAATTATATATATAATTATATATAAATATATATAATTATATATATAAATATATATTTATATATAAATATATAAATATATAAATATATAAATATATAAATATATAAATATATAAATATATATATATATAACAGGAACAGAATCAGAGACATGGAGATCACATGAAAGATTTTCAGTGGGGAAGGGAAGGGGAAGAATTGGGGGGAAAGCTACAGGGAATAAAAAGCATAATTTGTAGGTATAAAATAGACGGGGTAGGGAGAGGTTACAAACAGTTCAGGAAACAGAGAAGCCAAAGAACTTATTTGTACAACCCATGGACATGAACTAAGTGCAGGGGAATGCTGGAGGGTGGAGTTTCAGGATGGAGGTGGAATAAAGGGAAGAAAAAAATTGGGAAAAATGTAATAGCATAATCAATAAAATATACTTAAAAAGAAATGCAGTTCCCTATATGTTCATGTCTGAAAAAATGAAAAATACATTAAAATGTTTCATTTTCATCTGGGCTCTGTTCATTTTCCTATATCATTCTAATTCTAGTATGCATTCTGCTTTGGCCAGCATTGAGCTTATGGTTGTCTTGAGGTCTCAAGATGAGATAAGACAAGGCTTCATTCTAAACTGTCCTAGTTACATAGCCATGCAATCCTTGGTAAGATTTTTCTAAGAAGCTATCCTGTAGTTTTCCCATGGAATCCAGGTAAGATTTCTGGGTGTCAAAAATAATAATAGGAATGCTGTAGACTAACAAACACTTTCTGAAAATTTCTAAGTGTTCTTCAGACCTTATCCAACTTGTGCTTTTTATATGTCTATATAAAGGCAGCAGCTACATTGTCACCTGAATGAGAAAGCAGATAATCTGTATGTTGTAAAAGGTCACCAGATGAATAAATTGTAGGGTCTTAAACAGAGCCAAGCTCTTATATTCAGTCTTGAACCTAGCTCTCCCTCCAGACCCATTATCCTGAGTCCAAGGTGAAGCATATACTATGTAAGGAAACCAATGGATTCTCATGCTTCTAAACTTCCGTACCTCATCCATTCTGTACTTAAGAATAAGCACAAGAAAAAATAAAATAAACACAAGGCCATTCTGCACAGATTCCTATCTTCCCGAACTCCACCTTCCTGTCCAATTGAGAATAAAATACAAAGAACCCAATAGTCATCTTCTCCCCTCTCATCCAATTCTATTTTCAGGTGACTAATCCTTTGGTCAGCTTCTTGTGCCCTCCTCAATTTGTATCATCAGTCTTCATAGTTAAACATCTCTATGACCCCTTTCCTTTCTTCTTTCCTTTCTACCACTTCTCCAAAGCTCAAACATATCCTTTATCCATTTTTTTCTTTTATTATTCAGTTTTTTCGCTATCCTGTTCTCATCCACTCTCTATTCTTTTTCATGTATTATTCTGATGTTCTGTGTTCATTTTCTTTTCTGCCCATCATTCTCTCTTCCCTGTAGCTACTCTTCCATTTTCTTACTGCTTTTTACCCATCTGTACCTCCTCATCATCATTCCATTCCTCCAACCACCTCATCCCTCTTCTTCTGTTTATATCTGCTGCACTCGAGTCTTCCACAATTGTATACATTCCCATTTCCTCTTCGAACTTTTTTCCTTTATGCACTTTATTACAAGTGTATCTATATCTATTCCTTTACTTATGCTCTATTCTCTACAAATTCTTCTTCATAGATTATAACAACACTTTTGTCCTATCCTCCCCAACTCCTTTAAAAAATTTATATCTAACCTCTATCCTTTCACATAGTGTGGAAAGAGATGTCCTTCTTCCTTTACAAGTAAAACTTTCACTATAGTTTTGATGCCATCTCCTTATGGTTTTCCCTGGAAACTTAATGTCAACAAAACCCTATTTCTACTGTATCTTCAATCTTTGTCTTTCTACTAGCTCCCTTCTGCTATCTCACAAACATGTGTCAGTCTCTCCATTCAAAAATATATAGCTATTATTTCTTTTACTCCTGGGTGTATCTATTATATACTCATCCCTTTCATTTTCAAAAAAGCTTATTTATTTATTCATTCATTCATCTATTTATTTATTTTTTAATTTATTGAGATGACATTGGTTCACTAAACCATACAGGTTTTAAGTGTAAAACTCAATAAAACATCATCTGCACACACTACATTGTGTGCCCATCACCCCAAACAAAATCTCTTTTCATCACTATCTGCCTCCCTTTGCCTGCCTCCACCTCTCCCCCCCCCCGGCCCTTTCCCTCTGGGTATCATCCCACTGTTGTCTGTGTGTTATGTGTATATGTTTTTGGATGAAAGAACGTGAAGGGATTAACCAGAAAGTATTTTCTATGTTTACTTTCTCCACTACCTCTATGCCAACTCCTAAAAACTTTGCATTACACTAACCACTACATTGAAACAGTGTATGTAAAGAACTCTAATGTCTTCCATGTTGCCAAACCTAATACATACTAAAAAATGTTTTGCTTTCACTGATTCTAGAGAAAGAGGAAGGGAAGGAGAAAGAGAGGGAGAGAAGTATCTGTGTGAGAGAGAAACATCAATTGGCTGCCTTGCCACTCGTGTCCCAACTTTGGACTGAACCCACAACCCAGGCATGTGCTCTGACTGGGAATCAAACCAGCAACCTTTCAGTTTGCAGGACAAAACCCAACAAACTAAGTCACACTGGCCAGAGCCGTACTTTTATTTATCTATATTAATTTAGCTCTCTTTAATAGCCAAAGATGTTGTAAAAATGTATAAGTAATAACAAATAGCATGAAATTACAATAAAACTAGCAGAGTATGAATGTTGGCTCTGCTATTTACTACATAGGTCATCTTGAAAATTTTTCTTACTCTGTCTCAGGTTCCTCATCTATAAAGTGGGAATAATAGTACCTATCTCATAGAGTTGTTATAAATATTATAAAAGTGTAATGATTAGAAGAGTGCCTGGCACATTGTAGATACTATATTGATGTTAACTGTTGTACTTATTATGCTATTATCAGTGTTATTACTATTGATCACAGTCATCTTTTTAAAAAACCCTTATTCCTTTCATATATCAGTCAAAACTGATTATATTAATATGCAGTGACAAACAATCCTAAAATCTCAGTGTCCTAAAGCAACAAAGGTTTATGTCTCACTCACACTATTTTGTCTTTCTGAGGTTGTAGTGAGGGTCACTCTCTTCTATGTCATCTTCAATAAGAAACATAGAGCAATAGAGCCAAAACCACCTGGCATAATGATACTCACTGTTGCCATGGGAGAGGAACATGGAAACACATGTACTAGTTCTAAAAAGTTTCCTATCCTCCCTCAGAAATAACACGTTATTTTCACTCATATTTGGTTAGCAAAAGCAAGTCATTTGGTCTTGCCTGATTTGAAGTCTCCATGGAAGTGAAGTACTACGATATATCCAGGAGGTAAACTGGAAATATTAAAAGTACCAGTATTGACTACCACACTTAGCTTTCAAGACACTGTACATCAGTGGTCCTGTGAATACCTTCTTTACTTTTCCTTTGGTCTCCACAGGTTCCCCTTTCCCCTTTTTGCCATAATGATAGTGATTCTGCATGACTGGATCTTTGGCATGATTTTTATCACTCTAAATACTTTCCTGAAGTGATCATATAGACATATATAATATCTGGGAAGAGATCAATAAATGCATATGTTAATTTTATTGATCTCTTCTCTAGATTATTTTCCCTTCATCTCTCTATCCACTTTTCTTTACCATTCTCTCCTCTCCTTTATTCTCATTCATCCTCTAGTCAATCAGATTCTCTTCTCTGAATTCAACTTTTCCCTTAAGTACCCATTTGCTATTCATTCCTCCCTGGCTATCCTCTTGTCCCCAAATTCTTTCAGGAAAAATATCAAAAAATTGCAAGTTTAAAGTAATAAAGGACTAGCATATAGGCAAACACACTTCGTGTATTTACCACATATTTACCAGGCATGCATTATTTGCGTTTTATTTCACATATTAAAAATAACAAATACACAAATTTTGAATACCCACAGAACATGCATTAAAGGGTCACATTTTTCTATTAAATAAAAGTTCACTCAGTTACTTAAAATTGACAGTAACTCATGGGAGAAGAAGCTTCAGGAAGTGACAGCTGACAGCAGAGGAGCTAGCAAAAGCATAGATAAGAACCAAGAAAGTTTTTAGTATTGGGACATAGAATCCTATTGAACTAGAAATCCTATTAAAGTCATTCTTTTTGAAAACAAAATTCAATACCTAAAAACTCTAATGATAATAATGCATCATGAAAACAGCATAAATTATGAAGGTTTTTATGCTTTGGGGGTATAAAATTATGATATCTCTTTTAATCAACTAAAAGATATAAGATTAAGCAAAAGCAGACTTACAATTGTGAGTACACAAGAGTTTATTCTTATATTATGATTTATTAATTACTGCATTATTTTCCATATGAACAACTGTAAACCTACTTTTGCCCAACCCTATATATCATACTTTCTACCCCCAAAGCATAAAAACCATTATAATTTCATGTTTTTCATAAATCATTTTATACTGCTTAAAAGACTGGGATGGGAGTAAAAGACAGAAAACTGTACTTGAATAACAATTAAAATAAAATTAAAAAAAGAAAAAATAAATAGTTAAACTTCAAAAAATGATAGAGTCTCAAGTTCATGAGAAACTTCACTTATATCAAACTCCTCAGCTTTCCCAGACATTGTGGAATTAAAAACATGTTGCTGTAATGTTGTGTGTTTGTCTGTGTGTGTGTGTGTGTATACACATACACAAAGGAGTTCATATACACACACATATAAACATGCTATATATGTGTGTGTGTGTATATAACATTATAATATATATATAACATTGTAGTTTCAGAAAATATCCATTATTTTCTCATTTCACTCTCATAAGTCTGCATTATAGGAGAAGTTTTTGGCTACATTAAAACCTAGCGTATTTTGTCATGGTGTTCATACTTCTGTATATGTTTGTCAATCTGTGTATTTAAGTATTCTTGAATATTTATATGCTTGTGTGTTAGTCCACATGTATCTTGGAGTAGGCACACATTTATACATCATGAATATATATCTGTGTTTATGAGAACGTTCATATGGCCAACTCTCAATTTATATGTGTGTTTATAATATATATGTCTGTGAGTGTATATACCTGAAAATCATATTAGGAAGCACACATCTATATGTACATTTATAATCTTTAAACTTGAAAGACATTTTCGATGGATAGCTTAAAACATGCTGCTTTCAACCCCAGTCCTACCCTCAAGTATACTTTAGATAGAAGTACCACTTTCTGACCTCATTGTGTAGAGGAGTGTTCCATTGTCCACCAGTCTGAGCAACTTGTTAGGCGTGGTCATATTATGGGCCACCGATTTCTTGCCATTGTGAAAAAAGGTGTCAGGGGTCCAGATCTTACTAGCTAGAAGATTGTTCAGTGGAAGGATCTTCATGGGTCCATCAAATTTCAATCTTTCATCATGCCATGTCTGTCGAAAAAATACATCAATGGTGTATTCCTAGGGACAAAATATAAAAAGAACAATCTTTGAATAGAGTTTTAGTAAGGGCCCACAGTGTCCTTAGCAGATATTAATTACATTGCAATATTTCCTGTGATGAACAGATGCAGCAGCCTATTAATAATAGTTGTGGGTAAGGACAACAAATGATTATGATTAAAAAATGGACATTAGTAAGTACAAAGGTAATATATCTGGCAAGATTTTGCTTAGGAAAGTCACTGCAAATACTGCCCTGCACATCATAAAAGCTAACCATAAGACATTGCCTTATAAAAATGCAAGAGCTCCCTTCTCTGAACAGCAGACTCTCTAGTAAAAACAAATTCCTTACCTTGTCTATTCTACTAAATGATCCCACATGAACATGAAAAGCTAATATAACAATCATAACGAATCCAAAACCTTAAATTTTAAAACACATTCTATTTGAGCCTCAAAATTAGAATGTTTAATGAATTAATATCTTCAAAAAACAAGGAGCTCTTACAGATAAGTAAGATAAAAGCACACAAAGAAAAAAATGGGTAAATGACATGAACAGAAAATTCATGAAATGGATAAAAATGGCTAATAAACATAAGAATTTTCAAAATTGCTGTTAATATCAATGCAAATTAAAATAATAATAAATGATCCAGGTTTTGGTAACAGCAGACTAAATTATGTACATATGCCTTCTTATGCCTATGAATTATAAACTTTGAATAAATATATAGATTAATAGAAAGACATATAGAGGTAGACTATTTGAAAGTAATGGAAAGTGACTTAAAGCAGACAAAAACTTGAGGAAAGCTTACCCTTGAAAGATGGTAATAGCAACAGATTAAAATTACACTTTTGACTTTTCTTTCCTGAATTTGCTCCTCTAAACCTATAATTCATATGCTATGATAACACTGCCTTACTGGCTCAAAGTGGCAGATAATCTGGAAATTTAGGTATTGGAGTCCTAAGAAGCAAGAAAGCCATAGTAGGGATGGTACCCCAAATCTAAGTACATACTCCATCCCAAAGCCTAGCTAATAGCTATACTACACATACATGAGGAAACTGCATGTTTAAAAAGTACAGGCAGAAACAATAGAGGAGTCTTCCACTAAATCACAGATAACAAAAACTGTGCTGGGTGATGACTGTGAATTTGGGAGAAATCAGAAAACGTATTGCCTTAATACCTAAAGGGATATAAACGGCAGGTAGGGTTGAGGGTGGGACACGGGGATGGCTACAGTGGAGGGAAAATGGAGACAACTGTACTTGAACAAAAATAAAAAAAGAGAAAATATATATCTAAGGGCATATAGCTCAAGGCTGGCCAAAGAGCTGAAAATTCTGGGGGAAGGCCCTGGAAGCAATAAAACCACTTATAGGGTGAGTCTCAAAATATGAGTACAAAATCTGCCCCAATCCTTGACTGACTCCTAAACAACATATTTTGCCATGTATGATGCACAGTTTTTCCCAAAATTTTTAGGGAAAAATAAGGATGCACATTATATATGGGTAGTACTAGCTCTGTATCTACATAAATGTTTTAATTCTTTTATTTATGCTTATGCACTAAAAGTATAATTCCAGAAAGCAATAATTATATCTGTATGCAAAATAATACCCTAGAATATAATAATCAGTTTTGTTCCTAAATATAAGTAAAAATTCAATTCAATTTTTATTTAATTCAATAAAAAATTGAATTAAAACATTGAAATGAAGTTTTTTCCTGAAAGTGTGGGTCAAAAATATGGGTGCACAGTATACACAGCAAAATATGGTACATAAGGCAAGGGGGACGCCTCTAAGACACCAAGTAAAATAAATAAACATCCATAAGCTACTTAAAATTCTTTGGCTTATAATCCATTAATGGCCTTCAAATATACATGGAATAAATTCCAATATCCTCCCCTTACCTAGAAAGTACTTTGTAAACTAGTTTTTGCCTTCTTTTCTAGTTCTTCTTTTTCAAAATTTTTATTTTAAATTATATTTCTTTGGGGGTAATATTGGTTAATAAAATTATATAGGTTTCAAGTATTCATTTCTATGATACATGACTTATATATTGCACTGTGTGCCTTCAACTCAATGGAAAACTACTCAGCCATAAGAAAAGATGAGACTTCCAGCCAAGATGGAGGCATAGGTAGATACACTTTGCCTCCTCATACAACCAAAAGAAGGACAACAACAAATTTAAAAACAAAAAACAACCAGAACTGCCAGCAAATTAAACTTCATGAAATCTGACAACCAAGGAGTTAAAGAAGAAACATTCATTCAGACTTTGCCAAAACACAGTGACATGGGTTGCCCCACCCTGGCAAATACATAAGGCTCCACCCCTTATTACATAACAAGTGTGCTGAGATAAAGAAATATGACCTAAATGAAAGAACAGATCAAAACTCCAGAAAAAGAAGTAAGTGATGAATAGATATCCAACCTATGAGATGCAGAGTTCAAAACACTAGTAATCAGGATGCTCACATAAATGGTTGAGTATCATCACAAAATAGAGGAAAATGTGAAGTTTATGAAAAGTGAAATAAAGAAAAATAAATAGGGAACCAACAGTGACAGAAGGAAACAAGGACTCAAATCAATGATTTTGAGCAGAAGGAAGAAATCAACATTCAACCAGAACAGAATGAAGAAACAAGAATTCAAAAAATGAGGAGAGGCTTAGGAACCTCCAGGACAATTTTAAACATTCCAACATTCAAATCATAGGGGTGCCATAAGGAGAAGAGGAAGAGCAAGAAATTGAAAACTTATTGGAAAAAACAATGAAGAACTTTCCCAACCTGGCAAAGGAAACAAGCTTCCAGGAAGTCCAGGCAGCTCAGAGAGCCCCAAAGAAGTTGGACCCAAGGAAGCACACACCAAGGCACATCATAATTACATTACCCAAGGGTAAAGATAAGGAGAGCATCTTAAAAGCAGCAAGAGCAAAGCAGACAGTTATCTACAAAAGAGTTCCCATAAGACTATCAGCTAATTTCTCAAAAGAAATCTTGAAGGCAAGAAGGGGCTGGGAAGAAGTATGAGAAGTCATGAAAGGCAAGGACCTACACCCAAGATTGCTCTATCCAGCAAAGCTCTCATTTAGAATGGGAGGGCAGATAAAGTGCTTCCCAGATAAGGTCAAGTTAAAGGAGTTCATCATCACCAAGCCCTTATATGAAATGTAAAAGGGACTTATTTAAGAAAATAAGTTGATCAAAAATATGAACAGTAAAATGACAACAAACTCACAAATATCAACAACTGAATCTAAAAAAAAAACAAGAACAAAAACAAACTAAGCAAACAACTAGAATAGGAACAGAATCACAGAAATAGAAATCACATGGAGGGTTATCAGTGGGAAGGCAAAGCGGGGAGAATGCAGGAAGGTAGAGGAAATAAGAAGCATAAATGGTAGGTACAAAACAGACAGGGGGAAGTTTAGAATAGTACAGGAAATGGAGAATACAAAGAACTTATATGTTTGACCCACAGACATGAACGAAGGGGGGTGCTGGTAGAATGGGGGGGTGCATGGTGGAGGTGAATAAGGGGGAGAAAAAATGGGACAAGTGTAACAGCATAATCAATTAAATGTACTTTAAAAAAGATGAAATACTGCCATTTGCAACAATATGAATGGACCTTGAGAATATCATGCTACATGAAATAATCTAAGCTCTTCTTTTACCATTCTCCCCACTACAGATTACCCAATCTGGCTTTTCTCTTCCTCTAGCATAACCAGCACATTCCTGCCTAAGGATTAGGCTATTATATACTTTATTATCTAAACTGGAACACTTGAGTGAGAGAGGACACTTTATTAATAAATTACACCAGAACAACAGATGTAAAGCAGGACAATGCCAGGTAAAATGCTGGAACTAGACTCCCACATAAAACTAAAATCCTGAAGAGCTCAACCTGAGCAAAAGGGTTAATTAGATAAAATGAAGTAGACAAAACTAGTCTACAACATGAAAATTCAACAAGGAAACTTGTATATCCAAGCATGAATTCCTAATGAAGAGCAGTTTAAGGGTAGTTTTTCTACTGAGATTTAACAACCTCAGATCTACTTTTATATGGAATTAATGTTAAATTAATTATCTGCCTGATTTAGGGCTTATAAGCCAAGAAATTAACATAAATTGGTCTAAAGATGAGGATACCTATAGATTCACTTACAAAAGTAAACACAAAAACATGCTGGAGAATGGATGGAACTGGAGAGCATTATACTAAGTGAAATAAGCCAAGTAGTGAAAGACAAATACCATATGATCTCACCTATAAGTGGAACCTAATCAATAAAACAAACAAGCAAACAAAATATAACCAGAGATATTGAAATAAAAAACATACTGACAGTAACCAGATGGGAGGGGGTAGGAGATAATGGGGTAAAATAGGGAGAGGTCCATCAAGGATCTGTATAAAGGACACATGGACAAAGCCAAAGCAGGTAGGTGTGAGGGTGGGAAGCAGGGATGGGTGGGGTGGAGAGTGTGGTGGGGTGAAAATGGAGAAAACTGTACTTGAACAACAATTTAAAAAAGAAATAAAAAACACACTGGAGGGACATGACCACAAACAAATGTTTGCTGAAAACAAGCTCACAATTCACAGCAACAAAATGCCCAAGAAAATGGTCATGAGCAAGTCAGCAGATATAACATATAGCTGAATTAGACCCTCTCCAAGAACTTAACATAACACAGGGGTGTCAAACTCATCTTCACAGGGGCAACATCAGCCTCATGGTTGCCTTCAAAGGGCTGAATGTAATTTCAACTACCTAACAGTTAAGGAGTAGTTACATTTATACAGTCCTAAAATTATTTTGGCCCTTTGAAGGCAACTGTGAGGCTGATGTGGCCCCCGGTGAATGAGTTTGACACCTCTGACATAACAGAATAATCAAATATATCATAAAGGAATTATAAAGATGATAAAGACATCAAAGGAGAAATTGAGAATATAAGAAAAGATCCAGAGATTATGGCATAAGAGCAAGAAAAAGCAGATTTTTAAAAAATCTATTTTAAGTACACCTTATGTAAAAGAAAAATAGTCATTGAAAATAAATTAATATTTCATAGAAGATTAGATATCACCAAAAACAGATTAATGAACTGAAAAGTACATGTGAAGAAGAATTGCTCAGTGTACATTTCAGACAGAAAAAAATATTTTTAAAAAACATGAAAGAGTATGTATCATGGAGTAGAAAAGGTAAAATTTCAGCATAATCTAATAAAATTCTAAAGTTAGTAAGAAAATGAGGAAGTAACAAAATAAGCATCCATCAACAAATGAATGGATAGATAAAACTATGGGACATTTACACAATGGAATGCTACTTGGCCTTCAAAAAAAAAAAAAAAAGAAAACCTTACCCTTTGCCACAGTATGGGTGGACCCAGAGAACATTATGCTAAGTGAAATAAGCCAGTCAGAGAAAGACAAATACCATATGATTTCACTCATATGTGGAATATAATGAACAAACTGAACTAATAAGCAAAACAGAGACGGACTCATAGATGGAGAGCAAGACAGCTAGTAGGTGTGGTTAGGGAGTGGAGAGATTGAACAAAAGGAAAAAAAGGACTCTTGGACATGGACAATAGTGTGGTGGTTGCTGGGGAAGGGGGTATAAGGGGATTAGATGGTAATGAAAAAAATACTATAAAGATTAAATAAAAAATAAAGTTCTCAAAACTTTACTAATGGATGATAGCTTCTCAGAATTGCTGAAAGATATACAACCTTATCTTCAAGAACCTACTGAAATTCAATAATGAGTTGTGAGCTCATTATAATAAATTACATCCAAACCAACCCAGTGAATTTGAAGAATACCAAAGATCTTTAACAAAGCAAAACAGAAAAGGCATATTACTTACAAAGAAATAAGACTTTGGTTAATAGCAGACTTTTTGAAAAGAACAATAGGATTCAAAAGAATTCTATAGCCAACTAGATTACCACTTAATATGAGGTTAAATCAAAATAATTTTACACAAAATTATATTTTCTCATAGCTGGGTAACTCACACCATTCATGTTTCATTCAAAAGTCTCCATATCAGAGAAGCATTCTTTGATTATTCTGTCATAAATAGTAATCCCCCTTCCCATTACCCTGCATTAGTTTTCTTTATGCATTATTCTGTCAGGTATGACAAAATATATTTTTATTTGCTTACCATTTTTTTTTCATTCCACTAGCCTGGAAGCTCCATGAGAGCAGAAACTTTGTTCTGCGTGCTGCTATACTTCTAGCACCTAAAATTCTACCTGGCATATAGTAGGTATTCTATAAATATTTTAAATAAATTAGTGAGCAATTCCTTAAGAAAAGAACTAGGAAAGTTCTTCCTGTGGTTGAAAATAAAACCAGCAGGAAGATGCAAGAAGAAAGGATGAGCACAAGTGTTGACAAACTTAAAGGTGAAATAAACAAATAATGGCTCTCTATAAATGAGAATAAGGGCTATAATAACAAGGTGGAACAAATAACTAGACTAAACCAAATAGAAGGGGGAATAGTAATATGTGGGTTAATGTATTTTTCTATTATTTGGGATGAGAGAGGAAATATTAGAGGTCAAGTATGTATGTTAACATTTAAAGTAACCATTAAATAATATACTAAAAATAGAATTAAAACTTACAAAACAGTGGAGACAAACAAATGAGAATAAAGAAGATGTTTCAATTCTATAGAAAGCAAGAAAAAAGTCTAAACATGGGAAAAAGAATACATAAAAATTATAAAACAAAATTCATATATTCTAGTGGTAAATAAATAATGTAGACATATGCTATGTATACACTGGAAGCAGCCTAAATGTACATTGAAATGATAACTAGATGCATGTTTGAATAAATATTCACATACTGTGATGGTCTATAACAGTTAAGATAAATGAATTAGAGTTAAATACATCAAAAATAGCTTTCAATACACAGTGGACAAATGAGTTGTAAAATGATACACAAGGTATGATGCATTTTATATAGTTTAAAAACATGAGCCCTGGCTGGTGTGGCTCAGTGGATTGAGTGCTAGCCTAGGAACCAAAGGGTTGCTGGTTCAATTCTCAGTCAGGGCATGTGCCTGGGTTGCAGGCCAGGTCCCCTGCAGGGGGTGTGCGAGAGGCAACCAAACATTTACGTTTCTCTCCCTCTTTTTCTCCCTCCCTTCCCATCTATCTAAAAATAAATAAAAAGATGGTGTGAGGTAGGTGGGAGCAGAACCCAGTTCTCCCTGTGCTCAGCTGGAACACCTAGCTGACTTTCTGAGGAACAGAGTGAACAGCCAACAGAATCCCAGATTTTATGAAGTCTGAGGCCAAAAATTGTAGAGGACATTGCAAATCACATGGTGAGGAGATTAGGCTGGGATGGTAAGATTCCTGGAATGTGAACAGGGACCTAAGCTGCTGTGGCCCCCAAGTGGTGCCTGCCACAGGATATGTGGAGGAGAGTTAGATCACCAGCTAGCCTCCCTATACCAGAGCAGGGAGGGCAGCCCAGCACCAGGAGGGACCTGGATGCTGTAAGTCACTGCAGGGAAAAGAGATGAAGACAAAGACACACAGAGGCGGTATACATCCACTGGGACTGTGGACACCAACACCAGAGAAATTGGGATGGCAGGTGATACATGGAAAAGGGAGGAGTTGGGCGGTGTCAGACCCTGACTTGGATAGTCTCCAGACTGGTTGGAAAGGTGGGCTGTGTGAAAAGCTGGGCACTTGTTAAGAATGGAGGGCAGCTGTTTAGTAAGGAGCTCTTGAGCAGCGGCTGACGCACCCTGAGGGTGATTTGAGCTGTTCATGCACAGAGGCTGAGTGGCTGAGTGGAGCCTGGCAGCTCACAGAGGACCTTGGAGGAGGCTGGGAAACTATGAATATTGTGGCCCAGACCTGGTCCCAGAGGAAGGGAGAAAAGTGAAGTCCAGACCCCTTCTTCCTCTGGCATCCAGGAAGACTAGCAGAACTCCCTGAATGCGTTTAAAGTCAGGAGGAGGCTTATTTTCTTTCGTTCCTCTCTCTAGTTTTTCTTTTTTTTTTCTTCCCCCAAGCGAGACAAAAAGATGTGCAGTTACAAAGGATCCAGAGGTAGATCCAAAGGGGGAGCACTAGGCTAACCTCCAAAACCAAGAAACTGAAAAAAATGTCACTTTGCTATCCCATAGAGATGGCATTTTATTGTTTATGTATATTATTGTTTCCATTATTTTTACCATTTTATTGTATTAGTATTTTTTATTGCTCTTCCATGTTTAGTTTTCCTCATTTTATTTCTCTGTTTAGTTGCATTGTTTGACAGGTTTTCATTATTCTGTCTTTATTGTATTTTAAGGTTCCTTCTTTCACTTCACTCATGTTCCAATGACACACTACTATTGATCTTGTATTTTCTATTCTGGCTATCCAAATCATATATTTCTTGTCATATTATTGTTGTTCCAGTATTATTATAAATAATGGTTGTTCTGTACAATTGTACAGACTACACTACAACCCTCACTGATCTTAATGCACTTCACTTTATTCCTAGGCATTATTATTACTGTGGTTAACTCTATTCTCTCACATACTATGCCTACATTCTATCCATTACTCTCACTATATCTCATCATCTAACCTTGCACAAGAGCTCTGTTTTCTAGATTCAGCTCACAATCCTCCTCCCCTCTAACAATCTAACAAGAGTCTTATCTCTCTTTCACTTTTAATACAAAGTGGCTAGATGGGTGAAATATCACAGTTAATGCTATACTTATCGAAAGAATCTCCTATCTCTTCTCTACTTGCTGGTACTTTAAATCCCATAAAATACTCCCCCACTGTCTTAATTCATTTTGCCTACCCCCTGCCATGGATCACATACAAGAACAGGTAGGAGATGCAAACATTGGTATATCTGCTGGAGGAGAGAAACCACCACCAAAAAAAAAAGAACCACCAAAAGTTAAAACCCAAGTACAACAACAGAGCCAACACAAACAGAAGAAATGGCAAACCTAGAGCATCCAGATGAGGAGATCAAAGAGACCACACCACTCAACCCCATAGAATTCCTACCACAGAAGTTCAACCTACAAAGACAGCTAGCAAAGCAAAACATCAGGAAGTGCAGAAATAAACAAAACGGATCACCTGAAATGGGGACAAAAAAAGAATATGCAATCAAAAGGAATGGAAGACTCCCCACTAAAAGCTAAATGAAATGGAGGTGAGCAAACTATCAGATATAGAATTTAAAATAATGGTTATAAAGATGCTCAAGGAACTCACAGACAACTACAAGGAACTCAGCTAGAACTACAACAATATGAAAAAGGGAATAGAAACTATAAACAAAACCAGGAAGAAATGGACAATAAAATCTCAAAAATAAAGAAAACACATTAGAAGGAATTACAAGCAGACTGCATGAAGGAAAAGATAGAATCAGCAAGCTGGAGGACAACATAGAAAAAAACACCCAGAAAGAGCAAGAAAAAGAAAAGAGACTTGGAATGAAAAAAGAGATGATAAGGGAAATGCAGGACAACATGGAATGTAATAATATCCATAAAATAGGGGTACCAGAAGAAGAAGAGTAAAGGAGAGAATACCTGTTTGAAAAAAAAAATGATGGAAAACTTCCCTAATTTGCTGAGAGAAAAAGTTATGCAAATCCAGGAAACACAGAGAGTCCCAATCAAGAGGAACCTAAAGAGGCCCACTTCACAAAACATCATAATTAACATGACAAAATTCCAAGACAAAGAGAGAATGTTAAAGGCAACAAGGGAGAAACAGGAAGTAACATACAAGGGAGCCCCAATAAGGCTAGAGCTGACTTCGCAATGGAAATGCTCCAAGCCAGAAGAGAATTGCAAGAAATATTCCAAATTAATGAGAACCAGAGGACTACAACCAAGGCTACTTTATCCAGCAAGACTCTCAATTAAAATGAAAGTCCAAATAAGGAGTTTCCCAGAAAAAGAAGTGTCAAAGAATATATGTCCTCCAAACCAGATCTATGAGAGATGCTAAATGATTGGCTTTAAGAACAGGAAGAAAAACAGAGAGAGAGGAACTCATGTATGAAAATATGGCAATGAATAAGTACCTATCCATAATAACCTTGAATGTAAATATATTAAATGCCCCAATCAAAAAACATAGAATAGCTGAATGAATAAGAAAATATGACCCACATATATGTTGCCTAGAAGAGACCTACCTAAGAACAAGACCTACACAGACTGACAGTGAAGGACTGCAAACAAATATTCAAAACAAATAGACAAGGGAAAAAAGTCGGGGTAGTTATACCCATATCAGACAAAATAGACTTCAGAAAAAGACCCATAAAAATAGACCCAGGAGGTCACCTCATAATACTCAAGTGAAAAATCCATCAAGAAGATTTAAGCATAGTAAATACATATGCACCCAACATGCGAGCACCCAAATACATAAAGAAAATACTGGGGGACTTCAAGAAAGGTGTTGACAGCAACACAATTATAGTAAGAGATTTTAACACCCCACTGTCAAAAATGGACAGGTCTTCCAAACAAAATATCAACAAAGATATTGTGGCATTGAACAATGTCCTACATAAAATGCATTTAACTGATATATATATAGAACCTTTCATCCCAAAGAAGCTAAATACACATTCTTTCCAAATGCACATGGAATATTTTCAAAGATAGACCACATGATAGGACACAAAACAACCCTCAACAACAAATTAAAGATAATTGAAATCATATCAAGCATTTTCTCCAACCAGAAGGGACTGAAGCTAGAAACCAACCCCAAGGGAAAACCCCTAAAACACTCAAAATCATGGAGATTGAATAGCATGCTATGAAACAATGAATGGGTCAAGAATGAGATTAGGGAAGAAATCAAAAAGTTTCTGGAAACAAATGAAAATGAACTCACAACAATCCCAAAATTATGGGACACAGTGAAGGCACTCCTGAGGGGGAAGTTCATAGAGATACACAACTACCTAAAAAACATAGAAACATTTGAAATAAACAACCTAACCCTATGCCTACAAGAACTCAAGGAATAACAACAAAGACAGCCCAGAGCAAGTACAAGGGAGAAAATAACCAAGATCAGAACAGAATTAAATGACACAGAGACTAAAAGCACAATTCTAAGGATCAATGAATCCAGGAGCTGGTTCTTTGAAAAGATAAACAAAATTGAGAAGCCTTTAAGCAGGCTCATCAAGAAAAAAAGTAACAGGACCCAAATAAACACAATCAGAAGTGAAAGAGGAGAGATTACAACTGATACCACAGAAATACAAAGGATCGTAGGAAAGTACTACAAAGAAGTGTATGCCAAGAAATTTGAAAACCTAGGTGAAATGGACAACTTTCTTGAAAAATATCATCTTCCAAAACTCAATGAAGAAGAAGCAGAAAGCCTGAACAGACCAATAACAGCTGATGAAATTGAAACGGTGATCAAAAAGCTTCCTACATGCCCTGGCTGGTGTGGCTTAGTGGATTGAGCATGGGCCTGTGAAGCAAAGGGTCGTCAGTTCAATTCCCAGTCAGGGTACATGCCTGGGTTGTAGGCCAGGTCCCCAGTAGAGGACATATGAGAGGCAACCACACATTGATATTTCTCTCCCAATCTTTCTCGTTCCCTTCCCCTCTCTCTAAAAATAAATAAATAAAATATATTTTTTAAAAAAGCTTCCTACACACATAAGTCCTGGACCAGACAGCTTCTCAGGAGAATTTTACAAAGCATTTAAGGGAGACCTAACCCCCACCCTTCACAGATTATTTCAAAAAATTCAAGGAGATGGAGGACTCCAAAATCTTTTTATGAAGCCAGCATCATTCTAATCTCAAAACCAGATAAATACATAACAAAGAAAGAACACTTCAGGCCAATATTGCCGATGAACATAGATGATAAAATCCTAAACAAAATACCGGCAAATCACATCCAGCAATGTGTTAAAAAGATCATACACCATGATCAAGTGGGATGCAAGGATGGTAAAATATTCACAAATCAATAAACATAATACACCACATAAACAAAATGGAAGACAAAAATCACTTGATCATATCAATAGATGCAGAAAAAGCATTTGATAAGGTACAGCACCCATTTATGATAAAAACATTCAGCAAAGAGGGAACAAAGAATCATTCCTCAACATAATAAAGGCCATATATGAGAGACCCACACCCAACATCATACTCAATGGACAAAAACGTGGAGCATTCCAACTAAGATCAGAAACAAGACAAGGATGCCTGATTTCCCCACTACTTTTCAACATAGTACTGGAAGTCCTAGCCACAGCAATCAGACAAGAAAAAGAAATAAAAGGCACCCAAATTGGAAGGGAAGAATTAAAACTGTCATTTTGCAGATGACATGATAGTGTACATAGAAAATCCTATAGACTCCACAATAAAACTACATAACCTAATAAGTGAATCTGGCAAAACAGTGGGATACAAAGTCAATACTTGGAAATAAAAGGCATTTTTGTATACTGACAATAAAATATCAGAAACAAAAATCAGGAAAAAAATTCCATTTGATATAGCAACAAGAAAAATAAAATACCTAGGAATAAACCTAATCAAGGAAGCAAAAGGCTCGTACTCAGAAAACTGTACAACACTTGAAATAGAAATTAAGGAAGACACAAACAAACAGAAGCATGTACCGCGCTCAGGGAATGGAAGAATTAACCTCATCAAAATGCCCATATTACCCCAAGCAATTTATAGACACAATGAAATCCCTATTAAAGTACCAATGACATATTTCACAGATATAGAACAAACATTTCAGGAATTTATATGGAACCATAAGTAACCCCAAATAGCTGCAGAGATTTTGAGAAAGAAGAGCAAAGTAGGAGGGATCACAATATCTGATATCAAACTGTATTACAAGGCCATTGTAAGCAAAACAGCTTGGTACTGGCATAAAAACAGGTACATAAACCAATGGAACAGAACAGAGAGCCCAGAAATAAATCAAATCTCTATGGTCAGTTAATATTCGACAAAGGGGCAACAACATAAAATGGAGTAAAAATAGTCTCTTCAACATATGGTGTTGGGAGAGCTGGACAGCTACATGCAAAAAAAAAAAGAAACTTGATCACCAACTTACATCAGAAACAAAAATAAATTCAAGGTAGATAAAAGACTTAAATATACCTTGTGATACCATAAAAGATTTTCATGAGAAAATAAGCAGGAAAATTTCAGATATTCCAAGCAGAAATATTTTCATTGATGTCCCTTAGAGCAAGGCACATAAAAGAAAGAATAAACAAATGGGACCTCAACAAATTAAAAAGCTTCTGCATGGCTAATGAAAAGAGCACTAAAATGAAAATGGGACTAACTTTATGGGAAATCATATTTGCCAATCATACCTCAGAGAAGGGTTTGATCTCCAAAATATAGAAAGAACTCACACTACTCCACTGCAGGATGACAAGCAACCCAATGAAAAAATGGGCTAAGGGCTTGAACAGGCACTTTTCCAAGGAGGACATACAAGGGATCAAGAGACACATGAAAAAATGCTCAGTATTGCTAGCCATCAGGGAGATGCAAATTAAAACCACAATGAAATACCACCTCACACCAGTCAGAATGGCCATCATAAACAAAGCAACAAACTACAAGTGTTGAAGAGATTGTGGAGAAAATGGAACCCTAGTGCACTGTTGGTGGGATTGCACACTGGTGCAACCACTATGGAAAACAGTATGGAATTTTGTCAGAAAACTAAAAGTGGAACTGCCTTTTGACCCATCATTCCACTGCTAGGTTTATTTCCTAAGAACCCTGAAACACCAATCCCAAAGAACCTATGCACCCCAATGCCCATAGCAGCACAATCTTCAATAGGCAAGTACTGGAAGAAACCTAAGTGCTGATCAGTAAATGAATGAATCAAAAAACTGTGGTACATTTACACAATGGAATACTATACAGCAGAAAGAAAGAAGAAGCTCATACCCTTTGGGACAGCATGGATGAAACTGGAAGGCATTATGCTAAGTAAAATAAGCCAGGTGGTGAAAAACAAATACCATATGATCTAACCTTTAACTAGAATCTAATTAACAAACAAAGAAGCAAACAAAATATTACCAAAAACACTGAAAGTAAGAACAAACTGACAGTAAGCAGAGGGGTAGAGGAGGGGATAATGGTGAGGGGAAGGGTGAAGGGTTTAGAGGAACAACTATAAAGGACACATGGACAAAAACGACAGGGGTTGGAAACAGGAGAGGGAGGTATAAATGACTGGGGTGTTGAGGAGGGTGGGGGGAAAGGCAGAAAACTGTACTTGAACAATAAAATTCAAAAGTATTTAATAAAAACGTATAAATAAATAAATAAAATCTTTGTAAAAACATGAAAACCTCTCTTTGTTATTTATTGTGATATTTGCTGTTGCATGTGATATATACAACTTCAGATACAAATCTAGAGTATGCCTTGGAGTGACACAAAGAAAGCAAATTCATTGTTGTGATTATCTCTGGGGATGGAGAGAAATGTGATTAGCTCAAGGTAAACATGGGACTTTGTGTTTATCATTATATTTAAAAAATAAAATAAATAATGGAAAAATTTTTAAGATTTAAAAATGTTGGGTGACAGATAACCATTCCTTATTATTCTTGACATAGTAAAAACTATTGAGGAAAATCACATCGTGATTATTTGTTCCATAAGTATCCCATGACCTTTGGACAAATGTAATCCACAAAAAAGAAAGAAAGGTATTCAATCAATTCTTTCCTTGCAAATTGATTCCGTGTATACTCTGCAAGGATGTTTGCTTCCAAATTGATGAATGAATTCTATTGTTCTGTGAAGCATTTAAATTTCATCTTCCAGATAACAAGCCCGAATCTTTCTCCTGGTAAAGACTTAATACATTTCCTACACTGGTCAGAGATGACATGTAGTAGCTCTTGGGGAAGAATTTTTGGCTTGTTGTTGAGTTTGAATATATACAACTCTGACACTGTGCAATATTTCAAAGCAGACTCCCAGAAAGGACCTGAAAGGTCGATTCTAACAGAGTATGGGGCCAAGGAACTTGATGAATGCATTATAGTAGAGGGACTGTCATTGTCCCATAAGCAGGGCACACACACACACACCTTTTATTTTGGCCATCCAGTCTTCCCTTTGCTCTTTGCATTCTCTCCATCATTCTCTGTTCTGGAGATTCATAACCCATATGCCTCTTTTAGTTGCATTTATCCTTGAAATTGTCTCATTAGCATTGTTTGTGTGTACTGCCTATCTATTTTACATAAAGTAGCCAGGAAATTCCCAGTCATGGAATCCAACAGACATGGCCCCTCTTTCTATATTGTACTTGGGAATAGGGTATCCTATGGAATAAGAGGAAATTGACAGCCTAATAGGCTTACAAAATAAACAGTTTCTCTTATTCTGTGCCTGAGACCACCAGTAAGTCAGGACTTGAAGTAGACATAACCACTTTTTCCAGTGCTAGAGAGGAAAAAGGTGCAATTACTTCAAGCCCATTGCCACCAGGAAAGAGGTCTCTGTGCTACTTTCTTTTTAATTAACAGCATTTTTTCTTATATGGTCTTTGTATATTCTGATAACTTTGCCTGATTGTCAGACCAAAATGTATGTCACCTGAATATGTTACCAATAATTATGTCTTTTATGGATTCTTATTTCCAATCCTCCATTTTATGTTTCTAATCAAGATAGACTGTTAGTTCTCTTATTGTATCATCTACTTGTCAACCACATAGCCTAGGAAGTTTTTCTGACAAGTGGAAGCTGGCACTTGTTACCAAGCATGTATCTAAGCAGTAAAAGTATCCCTGGAAAAATTGTGAGGTTGACAATACCTACAACTGGTATTTTAAGTTTCCTAGTTATTCTCTCTGACTCTACCTTGGATTTTTGTCATTACCACTTTTTGTCATTATTTTTCTCACTAGCTTTATCAGTACATTCAGATAGTAATTGTTGAATATATAACTGAGGACTCTGGGCATCTGCACCACTGGCATGCTCAATGACTGGGGCAGATCCTGGAGCCTTAGAAGGTATGCTAGAATAGAAGCTTTGTCAGAAGTTGTACTAGATCAGGCAAGTACCCAAAGTTTTTCTCAGCTGTTACATTTCCTTTTCCCACTCCAGCTTTATTGAGGTAGAATTAATAAGTGAAAACTTATATATTAGGTTTTACAACATGATGATTTAATATGCATATGTATTGTGAAATTATTACTATAGTTAAGTTCATTAATACATCATCTTAACTGCCACTTTTTTCATGTGTGTGGTAAGAACACCTAAGATCTACTCTCAGGATGGGAGGGGGAAATCTGGTGGCAGAGTAGGCAGATCTGTCTCACACAACCTACTAGAACCAAACTGGAAAAAAAAAGAGGGGAACAGCTATCTAAAATAAACAACTGAAGACTACCTGAAAAGGTGTCTCTTAACCAAAGACAGGCAGAAATGACCTCAAGAGCAGCAGGAAAGGTAAGGACATGAATGGACCTTTCATGTCTCACTGGTGGGCCAAGATTATAGCATGGCTGTGGGAGCCTCTCCCTGAGAGGAGTGAAGCCTAGACCCTGGACCAGACCAGGCTTCCAAGCATGGAGCAGCACCAGTGCCAGGATCATCCACCCACATAGCATCCAGTGGCAAAAGGCAATGGGGTTTTTGTTGATGAGGAGAGATGGAGCCTGCTGGAGACAAAACCACAATTTTTTTCATATGGGACTAAAGCACAGGTTTTTTTATTATTGTTGTTGTTTACAGCCACTCACCTCGGGCTCAAATGAAGGAAGGGTGGTGCTAACTGAAGTCACAGGAGGAGAGTCAGGGGTGGGAGGTCTTAGAGAGGGACATAGGGGAATTGTTTCTGGGTTCTCTGTGCCTGGACATATCTTGATACCAGAACAGCCATTTTTCTTGGGAAGAGTAAGCCCTTCCCAGGGAAAAAGCAATTACTTTACCCTGTGGGAAAACTGCTCACCCCACCCTTTGGAATCCTGTTTGCCCCATACCCTGGATTCCTACTCACCCCACCTTCCTGAATCCTGCTTACACGACCTTGCACCTTTTTTTAATCTTAACCCCTGCTGAGGAGACAGCAGCATACATAGACTCAGGGGATGTTAGAGGCTGGCTTAAGGGCATGGCCATTCCATACATTTTCATGGGAACTGGATTGGCATTTCTTCATCAAGAGAGCCATAGAAATGCCCTCCAGGTTTCCAGAAGACCCAAAATCTGGGCTCTGTAGACCCCACCCACGTTCCCAGTAGGGACTTTGCCCTGCTAAGTTCAGGGAAATAATCCAAGATAGACTCACATTGTGATGTGGGGGCTGGGAAACACACCCACCATCTTCCCTGAAGTCTGAAAATCACCTCCCATAGGAGATCCAGTAGGCCCATCCTCCCATTCCACCAGAAGTCCTCTCAGAAACAGGTCAAGTCAGTGGCTAGGCTAAGACTGAGAGCAGCCCAGCAGGCAGAGGCAGGTGGAGGTGAATACTGTGATGCCTTTGGTTATTTACTGACCCAACCCTGAGCGCTGTGCTGATAAAAACCAGCCTTGGAGTGCAGAGAGGCCCATCCCAGGTGCAGCCAAGCCCAGAAAAGATAGCCACAAACTGTAGATCACTTGTATTTTAGAACAGGCTGTTCAGGGCTTGATATGGACAACACCTGACATTGGCTTACACCAGTTTCAGACAACACAGAGCTGTATACAGGTAAGCACTGAACTCTGCTGAGACGAATGCCACTTTATGCTTTTTCATTGTTTTCATTATTTTTCTTTTGTATAGCTTTATTATTATTTTTTTCTTCAACTTTTTTCTTTTTTCTATTTTTTTATATCTTGTATTTTCCTCTTTTCTTATTCCATTTGTTTCTTCTTCTTTCCTTTTCTTATTTTTTTAAAGATTTTATTTATTTGTTTTAGAGGGGAAGGGAAGGAGAGAGGGAGAGAAATATCAATGTATGGTTGCCTCTTGTATGTCCCCTGCTGGGAACTGGCCTGCAACCCAGGCATGTGCCCTGACTGGGAATCGAACTGCGATCGTTTGGCTCGCAGGCCTGCGCTCAATCCAGAGCTACGCCAGCCAGGTCCTTTTCTTATTTTTTAATTCTTTCCCATTCTTTGTTCTTTTCTGGTGATTTCCACTTTCGATTCCTTACTCTTACTGTTTTCTTTCTCTCCTCTCATAATCCATTTTCTTTCATCTGGTTGTCTTATATTCTTTTTTCCTATTCTATTTCTCCTTCCACTTTCATTATTCTTTGTGGTTTTTTTGTTTGTTTATTTTGCTATTGTTATTGGGGATCCTTATTTTTGGCTTGTTTTGTTTTAATTTTTTGTTTGTTTGTTTGTTCTGTTAGCACCTGTACAACAGTATAGATAATGTAGAGGGGGTTGAGCCTCCCAGTCAGCAGTCATAAAGGAGATCCTACCAATGAACAGGCCATTAACAGGCAAGACCTGGTATAACAGGAGAGCCCACATAATCCTCACAAGGGATATTCCTAGAGAATTCAGCACAGGAGATCAAGGAAGCTGCACCTCTGGGTCCCACAAGACTCCTACCACATAAGGCAACCCCATGAAGACAGAGAGTCAAAACAGATCTATCTAATATATACGAACAATAAAAATAGTCAGCCAAAATGCGGAGACAAAGAAACAACCTCCAAAGAAAAGAAAAGGGAGAATCCACAGAAAAAGAGCTAAATGAAATTGAGGCAAACAATTTATCAGACACAGAGTTCAAATTAATGATTATAAGGATGATCAAGGAACTTAGTGACAACTGCAAGGAACTTAGTGGGAACTACATCAGCATGAAGAATGACATAGGAACTATGAATAAGAACCAGATGGAAATGAAGAATGAAATATCTGAAATGAAGAACATACTAGAAAGAATTAAAAGGCTAGATGAAGCACAAGATCAAATCAATGATCTGGAAGACAAGGCAGGAAAAAACACCCAATCAGAGCAACAAAAAGAAAAAAAGGCTCAAAAAGAACAAAGATGCTTTAAGGGAACTTTGGGACAATATGAAATGTAACAATATCCACATCATAGGAATGATGAAGAAAGAAAGTGAAGATGTAGGAGAAGAAAGTGAACATGGGATAGAAAATATGTTAGAGGAAATAGTAACAGAAAACTTCCCTAACCTGGTGAAAGAAAAATTCAAACAAGTTCAAGAATCACAAAGAGTTCCAATCAAGATGAGCCCAAAGTAACCCACACCAAGATACATAATTAAAATGGCAAAGTTCAAAGATAAAGACAGAATCTTAAAGGCAGCTACAGAGAAACAGTTACCTACAAAGGAGTTTCAATAAGACTGTCAGCTGATTTCTCAACAAAAATTTCAGGCTAGAAGGGATTTGCATGAAGTATTCAAGTAATGAAAATCAAGGATCTGCAACCAAGACTACTTTATCCAGCAAGACTATCATTTAAAATCGAAATCAAAATAAAGAGTTTCCCAGAACAACAACAACAAAAAGCTAAAGGAGTTCATTAACACTGAACCAGCATTGTAAAAGATGTTAAACAGGTTGCTTCAACTCTTCAGAGGCTTCACTGATCTGAGAGATAAAAACAAACTATTTTCTTAATTATTGTTACACATATCATGCACATAGGTTCAAGGCCATGCCTAACTGCATGTTTGTATGTGACTAATGTTAAACCATAATGTTTAAGCCATCAGTTTGGTTATAACATGTGTTTTATAAGGGTGTGTGATATTTCATAGTAAGTTGTATCTGAGAGATACCAAGCACTCTAAAGTCAGTGTTGCTGTAGTTGTTTTTGTTTGCAATATTCAAAGGTGTATTGTGGATTTTTTTTCATTTTCTGTTTAAAATTGCTGGGAAAATATCTCAATTCAATAATTCAAAAGATGTTGAAGAACACTAGCAAATGCTACTCGAGTGGTTATCAAAATATTTTTGCAAGTGCTGTGAAGAGTATTTATGCTTTGAGCATACTAATATTGTTTGTAATGACTATTGCAAATGTTTTTACAAAGCCAACTATTGAAGATTCTGATTAATTAATGTTAAAAACATTTTTGGTTGTATTTTTAGTAATATCCAAGTTTTGAAAAGAAAAAAATTTATTCTTTATATTTTTATATTTCTTTGTTTAATGATTTCTAGATAGTAACTGAAAATAAATAAAACATGTATTTCATTACATAAATATAATAAATGTAAATTTGCAGTGTTTTATAATGTTTCCCATTTCATCACATACTAGTAATGAATGTATCTCACAGATTCATGCAACCTACACTATAATTGTTTTACTGTGGCCTCTGCCGGGTTAAAAGAATAAAGAAATACATAGAAAAGAACATATGTATAGAGGAATAAAATGGCAATGAATAAGTACCTATCAGTAATAACCTTAAATGTAAATGGAATAAATGCTCCAATCAAAAGAAACAGGGTAGCTAAATGGATAAGAAAATGTGACCCATATATATGCTGTCTAAAAGGAACCCACCTCAGAACAAAAGATTTAGACAGGCTGAAATGAAGAAATGGGGAAAAAAGTATTCAATGTAAATAGAGATGAAAAATAGCTGGGGTAGCAATATTTGTAACTGACAAGATAGACTTCAAAATACACATTATAACAAGAGATAAAGAAGATCACTACAGAACACTAAAGGGGTCAATCCAACAAGGGATATAACCCTTGTAAATATATATGCAACCAATATAGGGTGTGTGTGTGTGTGTGTGTGTGTGTGTGTGTGTGTGTGTGTATAGAAAGTATTTGGTGGACTTAAAGAAGAGATGGACAGCAATACAGTCATCATAGGGGTTTTTAACACCCCACTATCATCAATGGATAGATCTTTCATGCAAAAAATCAACAAGGCAACAACATCCTTAAACAACATACTAGTCAAATGGATGTAACTGATATTTACAGAACATTTCATTCATTCCAAAGCAACAGAATACATATTCTTCTCAGGTGCACAAGGATCATTTTCAAAGAAAGACAACATGATAGGACACAAAATAAGTCTTTTTTCTATTGTTGTTCAAGTACAGTTGTCTTCATTATTCCTGACACAAAGTAAGTCTTAATGAATTTAAGAAAATTGAAATTAAATGAAGCAGTTTTTCAGATCACAATGGCTTGAAACTATAAAACAACCTCAATAAAAAAAACAAAAACATTGAAACACATAGAGGCAAAATAATATGTTATCAAATAGTCAATGGGTCAACATTGAGATCAAGGAAGAAATTTAAAAGATGGAAACAGATTAAAATGAACACAAAACAACCCAAAACCTATGGGACACAGCAAAAGCAGTTCTGAGAGGGAAGTTCATAACATTGCAGGACTTCCTTAAGAAGACAGAAAAATCTCAAAGAAACATCCTAACCCTACACCTAAAAGAACTAAACAACAACAACAACAATAACAAACAATGCCCATAATGAGGAAAAGAAAGGAAATAATCAAGATCAGAGCAGAAATAAATGGCATAGTGACTACAAAAACAATTCAAAAGATCAATGAATACAGGAGCTGGTCTTTTGAAAAGATAAACAAAATTGACAAACCTTTAACTAGACTCATCAAGAAAAATAGAGAGAGGACCAAAATTAATAAAATGGAAAATGAAAAAGGAGACATAAAAGATACCACAGAAATACAAAGGATTGTAAGAAAATACTATGAACAAATATATGCCACAAAAGTGGACAATGTGGGTTAAATGGACAAATTTCCAGAAACACAAAATCTTCAAAAACTAAATCAGAAAGACACAGAATACCTGAACAGACCAATAACAATTAATGAAATTGAAGTAGTAATCAAAAAACTTCCAACAAACAAAAATACTGGACCAGATGGCTTCACAGGTGAATTTTACCAATCATTCAAATAAGAACTAACATCAATCCTTTCAAACTATTCCAAAAGATTCAAGAAGAGGGAAAACTTACAAACTCTTTTTACAATGCCAATATTATTATAATTCCAAGACAAGGTCAAGACGCAACAGAGAAAGAAAATACAGGTTAATATCCCTGATGAACATAGATGCTAAAATCCTCAGCAAACTATTAGCAAACTGGATACAGCAATACATTAAAAACATCGAAAACCATAATCAAGTGGGAATCATTCCAGGGATGTAAGGTACAATATTCACAAATCAATAAATGTGATACATGACATAAAAATGAAAGATAAAAATCACATGATCATATCAATAGTGAATGAAAAGTATTTGACAAAATCTACCACCCATTTATGATAAAAACTCTCAGCAAAGTGGGACCAGAGCAATCATATCTCAACATAATAAAGGCCATATATGAAAAACTATAGCCAACATCATTCTCAATGGGTAAAAACTAAAAGCATTTTCCTTAAGATCAGGAACAAGATAGGGATGTCCATTTTCACCATTCTCATTCAGCATAGTACTGGAAGTCCTAGCCACAGTGATTAGACAAGAAAAAGAAATAAATGCATCCAAATGGGAAATGAGGAAGTAAAACTGTCATTATTTGAAGACAGGATGATATTGTACATAGAAAACCCTGTAAACTCCACCAAAAAAATGCTAGACCTAATTAATAAATTCAGCAAAGTAGCAGGATACAAAATCAATACACAGAAATTGATGGCATTTTATTACACCAGTAATAAACTATTACTTTAAAAATTAAGAAAACATTCCCATTTTCTTTTACTGATTGAGTTTTGCTTTCTTTTTTAATTTAATTGTTGTTCAAGTACACTTTTCTGCCTTTTACTCCCATCCCAGCCCACTCCCTGAGCCCTCCCCCACTCCCTTCCATTTCCACCCCCCTCCCTTGTTTTTGTCCATGAATCCGTTATACTTGTTCCTGTAAACCTTTCCCCTTTTGCCCTGAGATTCCCTCCCATCTCCCCTCTGGTCTCTGTCAGCCTGTTCTCTACTTCAGTGTCTTTGGTTATATTTGCTTCTTTGTATATTTGTTGATTAGGTTCATGTTAAAGGTGAGATCATGTGGTATTTGTCTTTCACTGACTGGCTTATTTTGCTTAGCATAATGCTTTCCAGTTCCATCCATGCTGTTGTGAAGGGCAGGAGTTCCTTCTTTCTTTATGCTGCATAGAAATCCATTGTGTAAATGTACCATAACTTTTTGATCCATTAATTTACTGATGGGCATCTAGGTTGCTTCCAGCACTTGGCTGTTGTAAATTGTGCTGCTATGAACATTGGGGTGCATAGGTTCTTTTGGATTGGTGTTTCAGGGTTCTTAGGATAAAATCCCAGCAGTGGAATTGCTGGACCAAAAGGCAGTTCCATTTTTAGTTTTCTGAGAAAATTCCATATTGTTTTCCATAGTGGATGGAAAACACTCTGCAATCCCACCAGCAGTGAACTAGGGTTCCCTTTTCTCCACAACCTTTCCAACACTGTTGTTTATTGCTTTGTTTATGATGGCCATTCTGACCAGTGTGAAGTGATATCTCATTGTTGTTTTAATTTGCATCTCTCTGATAGCTAGCAATACTGAGCATCTTTTCATGTGTCTCTGGACCCCCTGTATGGCCTCCTTAGAGAAGTGTCTGTTCAACACCTTTGCCCATTTTTTAATTGGGTTGCTTGTCTTCTTAGAGTGAAGTTGTGTGAGTTCTTTAAATATTTTGGAGATTAAACCCTTGTCTGAGGTATCATTGGCAAATATGTTTTCCCATATGGTTGGTTCTCTTTTTATTTTAATACTGTTTTCTTTAGCTGTGCAAAAGCTTTTTATTTTGATTAGATCCCATTTCTTTATTTTGTCCTTTATGTCTCTTGCTCTAGGGGACATATCAGTGAAAATGTTGCTGCATGTAACATCATACTCAATGAGCAAAAACTAAAGTCTTTTCCACTAAGATCAGGAACAAGGCAAGGTTGTCCATTTCACCACTTCTATTCAATATAGTATTGGAAGTTTTAGCCACAGCGATCAGACAAAAAAAAAGGAAATAAAACGCATTCAAATCAGAAAGGAGGAAACAAAACTGTCATTGTTTGTAGATGACATGATAGTGTACATAGAATATCCTGTAGACTCTGCCAAAAAACTGCTCAACCTAATAAATGAATTTGGCAAAACAGTGGGATACAAAATCAATATCCAGAAATCAAAGGCATTTTTGTATACCAACAATGAAACAGCAGAAGCAGAAATCAAGAAAAAAATCCCACATGATATACCAGAAACAAGAAAAACAAAGCACCTAGGAATAAACCTAACCAAGGAGGTAAGAGACCTGTACTCAGAAAACTACACAACACTGAAGAAAGAATTTAAGGAAGACACAAATAAATGGAAGTATATATGATGTTCATGGATTGCAAGAATTAACATCATCATAGTGTACATATTACCCAAAGCATTTTATAGATTCAACACAATCCTTATTAAAATGCCAATGACATATTTCACAGATATAAAGAAAACATTTCAAAAACATATATGGAAATATAAATGACCCTGGATAGCCACAGCATTTTTTAGAAAGGAGATCAAAGTAGGAGGGATCACCATACCTAACATCAAACTATATTACAAGGCCAAGGTAATCAAAACAGTCTGGTGTGGGCAGAAGAACAAACACATAGATCAATGGAACAGAATAGAGAGCCCAAAAATAAACCTAAGTCTCTATCATCAATTAATATTTGACAAAGGGGGCAGGAACATAAAATGGAGTAAGAATAGCCTCTTCAACAAATGGTGCTGGCACTTCTGGACAGCTACATGCAAAAAAAATGAAACTCAACCGCCAACTAACACCATAAATAAAAATAAACTGAAGATGGATAAAATACTTAAATATAAGATGTGACACCATAAAAGTCCTAGAGGAGAACATAAGCAGGAAAATGGCAGACATTCCATGCACCAATATTTTCACTGATTATAACCCCTAGGGCAAGGAATATAAAGAAAACAATAAACAAATGGGACTTCATCAGAATAAAAACCTTCTGTTCAGCTGAAGAAAACGTCAACAAAATGAAAAGTGAACCAACCACATGGGAAAACATATTTGCCAATGATACCTCGGACAATGGTTTGATCTCCAAAATACATAAAGAACTCCCATGGCTCCAAACCAGGAAGACAAACAATCCAATTAAAAAATAGCAAAGGACCTGAACAGACACTTCTCCAAGAAGGATATATAGAGGGTCCAGAGACATATTAAAATATGCTCAACATCCTAGCCATCAGAGAGATGCAACTTAAAACCACAATGAGATTCCACTTTACACCAGTGAGAATGACCATCATAAACAAATCAACAAACAATAAGTGCTCTAAAGGTTGTGGAGAAAAGGGAACCCTAGTACATTGTTGGTGGGAATTGCAGACTAGTGCAACTACTCTGGGAAACAGTATGGAGCTTCCTCAAAATATTAAACATGGAACTACCTTTTGACCCAGCATTTCCATTTCTGGGAATATATCCTAAGAATCCCAAAACAACAATTCAAACTAATGTATATTCCTTCCCTATATTCCTAAAAGCATTATTTATGATAGCCAAGATTTTGAAACAGTGTAAGTTCCCATCAGTAGATGAGTAGATGAAAAAGCTGTGGTATATTTCAGAATGGAATACCATGAAGCAGTATAAAAGAAGGAACTCTTACTTTTTGTGACAGCATGGATGAAACTGGAGACTATTATGCTAAGAGAAATAATCCAGTCAATGACAGACAAATACCTTGTGATCTCACTTATAAGTAGAATCTAATGAACAAAATAAGCTAATGATCAAAATAGAATCAGAGGCATGGAAACATGGAACAGAATGACAGATGTCAGAGGGGAGGGGGAGGTGGGATCTGGTTAAAAGAACGTGAAGATATTAGTCAAAGAACATACAGAAGTAATGTTAGGCAGAAGTAATGCCTGCTTGAGTGTGGTTGGTAGGGTAATAACATGGGTGTAGTAATTTATAGTTTTAATTGAACATTTCACCTAAAATGTCATATGGTATGCTTGAATGTGATATTGTTATGTTACAGAAATACCTGCTTATTATTTTGTACTAAAAGATTTTGTAATAAAAATGGGGCATTATTTGTGCCATACCCTGTATAAACATGACCTATGTACATGGACAAAGTTGTGGAGATTGACTGGGAATGTGGGGAGGGATGAGTAAAGGTGGGGAAGCAGGGGAGAAATTGGAACAACTGTAATATTGAAATAGCATAAACCATAAAATACTTAAAAGAAAAAATATCTACTCTCAGATAATATCAGTTGTCACATTTGTACCTTCCTTTCCAGTTACTGACCATATGCTTAGCATGCTTTTTTAGGCCACTATCCCACTTTTCTCTGCATTCTAATTCAAAGGATCTTGGGAGACCAGGGAAAACTTCTACTTGCCAAGAGCCATTACTCATTGGCAAGGAATACACAGACCAATCTGAGAGAGAAGTGACAATGAAACTACAGTTTTACTAAATCTTTTTCAGCCTTTCTCTTATTGTTACCTCTACCATCTTTCCATACATTGGATTGAGAAAACACTCTAAAATCTCCTCCAAATAGCATGTCATAGAAGTTCATATGGCCTCAGTTTACACAAATTTGGATTGTATCCCTTATTTCTTATTGTTTCTATCTTGGGAGACAATTGACCCAGGATTTGTATTGATACTGAGGAACTATGTATGGTGTGACCATCAAGTTTCGTTTATCGCAAATAGTTATCACAAGCCTTTCACTCAAGTTGCCTATAAAATTACCATTGTGACAAGTTTCCAAGTTATATCTTATATTCTGCAGTTAGTTTCTTTCTTTCTCTGACTTTCCCCTTAGAAAGATCTACAACTCTACAGCTTTCAGTTCTGCCTAATTCCTTATTGATATAGCTCCTTACTTTGATGGTTGGAGAAACCACCAAAACTAGTAGCCCAAAGCCTGGAGCCATCAATCAGTGACTTGTTAGTCTTGTTGGTCAAGAGTATCTCCTGGAGAAAGCTATGGTACTTCGACTCTTTATATGCAGGGCTTGCTACCAATGTTTCATTTCATCTCAACAGAAAGAACCTGTGTCAGTTCCCATACCAGGTGTTGGAGATATACAAATGTACCTGACATGTTTTCTACCTTTGAATAACTTTCAGTCAAGTGGAGAAACACAGTTATAATTTTCCCTCAAATTTAATTTGATCCCATATCATTTATTTTTGCATTCAACAAATAGTTGAGAATTTACCAAATACTAAAAACAGAATTAGGCATTGGTATTACTTAGATGAACAAAACAGACATGGAGCTTTCTGTCACACTCAGGATCTATGTCTTTGGAGGTCAGTGTTTGACCAAGGAATGCAATGACTATGAAGGATTATGGGTGGTGCTAGTTCAATGCTTAAAATGGCACCACAATTTCTCCCACTTTGTAAACACAAGACTGTCTCTATTCCCTTAAGAAAGTATTCTGAACCATAACTCCCTGTTTGCATGGAAGTGAGTTGAGAACTCAGCCAGCTATAATTTTCATCTACTTTTCCAAGTAATATGTTATCTCAAGTGAGCCTGAGTTCATGTTTTGACTAGTTGCTAAAGCCTGATGCTTCAACAAAAGTTGATCCCTGACCCTGGATCAATTGCCCAGTTTACCAAGTAGTACATGAAGCAGTTTCTAAAAACACCAGAAACGTGATTACCAGCCCAAGTGATCATAGCTATTCTGCCTTGTGACAGGATTGACGTGCAGGTAAAAATAAACTGAAATTTACTTGACCAAAGTATTCCCTCCCTATAGGAATAGCCATTCTGTTGCTTCTGCTTAATCCTGAGGAAGAAAAACAACCAAGCAAGAGTAACATGAAACTTCAAAAGAGATAAAAAGTCTGGATTGTTTGAAATGCCTCCAGGCCTCTGAACACCCATGTATGCCTGCTTGGGTGGGTGAAGGAGCAAGTAGAGGGGCTGGTTTGGGCAGGGGCTCTGTGTGTATTTTTATAGTATCTCTGGATTGAAGTATCTATTTGCACATGTGTGTTTATGGAGTTCCTAGGATAACATGTGGGTTGTTATTCTGTGTGTATTTTCTTACATGCACATGCCTTTTTCTGAATGTATTTGTGGACATTGGTGTGTGAGTGAGAATGAATCCGTGTGTGTGTTCAAAGAGTAGCTTCAGTTGCTTTCTTTTAAAACCTCTAATCCATCACTGATGAATCTGGTTATACCCAATGGCCCACAAGCTCTCTGAATATGGGGTCCCTAGAGCCCTTAATGCAGATTTTGGCTTTCAGCGAGTACTTGAATTAACAAGTAGCAACAGTTTTAATGCATACCTGGATCTGAGGCTGTGGGGGTAGTCAACAGGTTGAGAAGGGACAAGATATAAAGGTTTTCCCGCTGACCCTATGAAAGACCTGTCTCCTCTGTCCCTCATATTTCAAAGAGGCCCCTCACTAAGCTCTTCCTGTGTGTCAAGTATTCTATTAAGTGCCAGGGAAACCATGAAGACTTGGTACTTGCCCTTAAGGAGTATACAGGGAGTCTACTATATATCTGTACCCTTCTCTTTCTTCCACACTTGAAAGACAAAGTTCAGGCCTATACCTTCCCCCTGCCTGGCCTCACAACTACACATGGCTCTCTCTCCTGAGAACTTGCCTGCTTCTCCAAGTGACTCCTATACCTTGTTCGGTTAAAGGAAGAGTCATGCAAAAATCAATGTGCCTAAACCAGTTTTCAACCTCCAGTCTTTTGCCCCTTGTAGTCCATCCTGTTCAGAGTGCCAGATCAATCTTTCTAATACAAAACATATTTTCACTGCCCTACTCAAATCCACTGAATGGTTCTGTATTACCTACAGGGAAAACTCTATCAGGTCCCTATACAAACATTTGTATGTACTCAACAGGTTTAAAGAAGCCCTGTCCCTTCCTAAGTAGTTGTTTCACTGATGATAGAGATACAGAGAAAAATCTAAGTAATGAACATGAACATGAACATTTCATATTTTTAAAATACATTTTTTTAATTTTAACATTTTTATTTTCAACACAGTTACTCATTCAACAAAAATTTATTGAGCATCTAATAACTGCCAGGCATACTGAGAACATAATATCTTTTTTTGTTTCCCTATATGGTAATTATTAAATCAAATATCTGATACTTAGTATTAATCAGATGGTCCATTAAGATGGGGGCATCCTGTTTCAACTCTCCTCTGCAGTCTTTGCTTTGGCAACAACAGAGAATGATAGGAGAAGGGAAAGTCCTTGCAAATGACTATGAGCCATCCCCTTTTTAGCTCTACTGTGCTCTTCCCTACTCCTTGAATCTGCTCCAAAGCTCTCCTACTGCTTACATCTACAGAAGGTTCAGTTTCCAGAAGTGGTTTTTACTCTCCCTCGAAACACTTTTCATCACCCTGGTCAGTCCATATACCCAGTGAATGTCCTTGGGCCTGTTTGAAAGGAGAAGACTTGGATAACGCCACTGGCTACGTGACTAGGAATCTCCACCACAATGCTTTCTTTGCCTGACCTATCAGTAGTAATATGTGTATGGTGATGGCAAAATGTGAAAGGAGAGGTCAGGGAAAGTTTAATCGAGGATAGGGAGCAAAGTCAATTTTGAAAGATGCTGGGGAAAGAAGGGACTGATACACCTGATGAGGGTATATGCTTTTATGTAAATAGGTAGGGAGAACAGGACAAGAGATGGATTTGGCTAAATGTAGGATGGTGAGGGTAGGGAATTCATCTGAGACAAAACTCCATAAAACATAGCTTCAAGGCCCCACCACAAGAAAAAAAGTACATTTTATTTGATCTGTTGTACTATCTTTCCCTTTTACTTTACCAGGAATTATACTTACCATGTCAGTGTCTGACACAGGGCCAAAACTGGTCACATAGATATCAGTCTTCACTTCAGTCACTGCATCTGGGCCAAAGAAAGTAGAAAAACAGAGTGTCATGAAAACCTGTTGCCTTAGCTCTGAGAGAGACCAGTGTAGTGCTCTGAATGACAGCCAACTTGCTACTTCTCAGAAAGGATATTGGGCACAGTCATAGGGAAACACCTGAAAAATCTCTCACCGGTACTATTACTTCATGGAGAACATGCTGGGTACAAGTATGAAGTCCATTATGAAGTCCATCCTTTTAGGTATCATTGAGAATGACAGCAGAATCCCAAAGCTTAGGGAGAGCCTTAGAGATCTCTGGCATTCACATGCGTTAGGCTGTCACACTGGAATTACCCTTACCTGCAGTAGATCACCAATGTTCCAATATCCAACTCTCTTCTACTCCCAGGAAGATAGAATGATCGCACTCCAATTTATTTCCCACTTAACGTAGGGATACACTACATGACTGGTTTTGCTTATGTGAGGAAGTAATGTGTGTTCCCCTATGGCTGGAATGATTAATGTCCCATACAAGCCCCTCCCTGCTATGGTCATCATGTAAACACTTGTTGATGTAGAATACCATAAGAAACTGCCTGGAATGATGTAGGACAACTGCCCTAAAGAGTTGCCTGGATCTACAACACACTTTGCATGACTGAAAAATAAATTTGTGTTAGATTAAGTGACTGAAATGTGGAGATGATTGATACTACCTGATACATGCTCTTTGCATTTATTTTTCTTTCTTGTAACTATCTGCTTACATGACTACCTTCCTACCTAACGCAAGAATCCTGAAGGGCAGTTTCCCTATTTTGTTATCTCTGTATCCTCAGTACCTAGAAAAGGAACATAGAAAAGTACATAGGACCCTCAAAGATGGGGGAGAGGTAGGTGGGAGTGGAGCCCACTTCCCCCTGCGCCCAGCTGGAACACCCAGCTGATCTGAGAAACAGTGAACAGCCAACAGCAACCAGTTTATATAAAGTTTGAAGGTCAAAATTGTAGAGGATGTTGAAAAACAGACAGTAAGGAGATTAGATCGGGACAGTAAGGTCCCAGGGACCTGCATGGGGACCAAGGCTGCTGTGGCCCCCAGCTTGGTGTCTGTTGCAGGATCCCTGGAGGAGAGTCAAATCAGCAGCTCCCTCCTATACCAAAGCAGGGAGAACACAGTGGCACCAGAGGAGTTCTGGATGCTTGAAGTCACTGGGAGAATAAAGATGAAGTGGGTGATGCACAGAGGCGGTGTTCATCCCCTGGGACTGTGGATGCTGGCTAGGTCATTACCAGAGAAATTGAGGAGTGGGTGACACCTGGAGAAGGGAGAAGGGTTGGGCCATGTCAGACCCTGACCCAGATAGTCTCCAGTCTGGCTAGAAAGTTAGGCTGTGTGAACAGTTGGGTACTTGTTAAGAATGGCAGGCTCAAACAAGAGACTTTATTCAATAAAAGGCTCTCAGCTGCTGTTTGAGGAATTTTTGCCAAGTGGCTGGCTCCTGCCCTGGCTAGCTTGCCCAGTGTCTGGCTCATTCTTCTGCTGGCTCTCTAAGAGGAAGAAGAAGGTGCACTGCACGGATCATTCAGAGGAGGGCAGCAGGGCTCAGAGAGTTAGCAGTCCCCAGAGAGACTTAATTCAGTGCAGAATCTGAACAGCCCTGAAGAAACTTTGAGAGGACACAGCACCTAGGTCAGCAAAGAGGGAGAAGGTGGTATGTGAGTTCCCCCAAAAGAGTGCACCTAAAGGGCAGCACACTGGTGGATTTAAAGGTGTTGGTCGGGCAAAGAAGGACAGTGGGGGCCCAGCAGCACATGGAGGACCTGGACTGGAGGCGGGGCAACTGTGAATATTGTGGCCCAGACCTGGCCCCCAACCTCCCAAAACAATAGGAAGGGAGAAACCTAAAGCCCAACCCAGCTCTGCCCACAGCATCCAGGAAGACCAGCAGAACTAGCTAGGCAAGTTTAAAGTCAACAAGAGGCTTTTTTTCTTTCCCTCTTTTTTTTTCCTTTTTCTTTTTCCTAACTCCCCACCCCATCTGAGACAATAAGACCTGGAGCTGTGAAAGGTCCAGGCACAGATCCAAAAAGGGAGTACAAGGCTAACCCCAACAATGGAGAAACTGAGACAAATTTCACTTTGCTATCCTACAGAACTTGCATTTTATTGTTTATTTGTATTATTATTATTTTCCATTATTTTTACTTCTTTTAGTTCACTAGTATTATTTTATTTTTCTTCCTTCTGTTTAGTTTTTTTTAGCTTTATTTGTTTGTTTAAATGCATTGTTTGACTGGTTTTTCTTGTTCTCTCTTTCATATTGTATTTAAATTTTCCTACTTTCACTTCACTTGGGTTCCAATAACACACTACTCTTGGTTGTGTACTTTCTATTCTTGTTATTCAAATAATATATTTATTGTCATATTATTGTTCCAGCATTATGGTAAATACTTGTTGTTCCACATAATTATAAACACTACACAGCACCCTTTCCTGTTCTTAGCCCATTTCACTATCTTCCAGATCTTTATTACTGTTGTGGTTAACTCTATTCTCTTGCACACTATGCCTACTTTCAATTCTTTACTCTCACTACATCTCATCATCTAACTACGCACAAGTGCTGTTTTCTGGACTCAGCTCACAATCCTTCTCCCCTCTAACAAGAGTCTTATCTCTTTTTCACTTTTATAAAAAGTGGCTAGTTGGGTGAAATATCACGGTTGATGCTATACTTACCCAAAGTATACTTGTTGGTACTTCAAATCCCATATAATATTCCTTGCTGTCTTAATTCATTTTGCCTTCCCCCTGCCACTGATCACATACAAGATTAGGTGGGAGCTGTGAACACCAATATACCTGCTGTAGGAGAAGACCCCCCAACAAAGGAACCACCAACAGGCAAAACCCAAATTGAACAAGAGAGCCCACACAAACATAAGAAAGGGCAACCTTAGGGTATCCAGACAAGGAGATCAAAGAGACAACACCACTGAATCTCATAGAATTCGTACCACAGAAAGTTTAATCTGCAAAGACAGCTAGCAAAGCTGAACATCAGGAAGAGCAGAAACAAACAAAAACAGTCACCTAAAATGGGGAGACAATAAAAGAACCTGCAATGAAAAGGAATGGAAGACTCGCCACTAAAAGATCTAAATGAAATGCAGGCAAGCAAATTATCAGATATAGAATTCAAAATAAGGGTTATAAAGATGCTCAAGGAACTCACAGACAACTACATGGAACTGAGTGAAAATAACAAGAGCATGAAAAAGGAAATACAAACTATAAATAAAAACCAGGAAGAAATGAAAATACAATTTCTGAAATAAAAAACACACTAGAAGGAATTACAAGCAGTCTGGATGAAGCAGAGGACTGAATTAGTGAGCCGAAATACAAGGTGGAAAGAAACACGAGGTAGACCAGCTGCATGAAAAAAAAAAAAGACTCAAAAAATATGAAGATAGCTTAAGGGAACTCCAAGATAACATGAAATGCAACAATGTTCTAATCATAGGGACACCAGAGGACAATAAAAGGAACAAGGGATAGAAATGCTATTTGACAAGATAGTGACAGAAAACTTACCAAACCTGGAAAGGGGGAAAAAACATGTGTGTTCAGGAAGCATGGAGAGTCCCAATGAAGATAAACTCAAACAGGCCTACTCCAACACATATCACAAGTAAAAACTAAGTTTTAAAGACAAAGAAGGAATGTTAAAAGCACCAAGGGAGAAACAAGAAGTAACATACACAGTGGCTCCAATAAGGTCAGCAGGTGATTTTTCAACAGAAATACTCCAATACAGGAGAAAACGGCAAGAAATATTCCAAGTACTGAAAAACAATGGCCTACAACTACCCAGTGAAGTTCTCAATTAAAATGGAAGGCAAAATGAGTTTCCCAGACAATAGAAGGCTGAAAGAACACATCTCCACCAAAACAACAGTACAATATACCCTAAATAGACTGCTATAAGAAGAGGGAAGAAAAGAGTGAGAGAAAGAAAAATACAGTTGCAAAGGGAGGAAAATGAATAAATACCTATCAATAATAACCTTAAATGTTTATTGATTAAATGTGCCAATCAAAAGATATAGAATAGCTGAATGGATAAGAAAACATGACCCACACATATGCTGCCTGCAAGAGACCAACCTCAGGACAAAAGACCTTCACAGACTGAAAGTGAAGGGCTGGGAACAAATTTTCCAAGCAAATGGACAGGAAAAAAAGCTGGGGTAGCAATATTCATATCAGACAAAACAGACTTTCACAAAAGGGCCATAAAGAGAGACCCAGAAGGTCACTTCATAATATTCAAGCAAAGAATCCACCAAGAAGACATAAACATTGTAAATATTCATGCACCAAATGTAGGAGCATCCAAATACATAAAGAAAATCTTAGATGACTTCAAGAAGGATATTGACAGCAACACAATTACAGTAGGGGATTTTAACACCCCACTGTCAAAAATGGAGAGATCCTCCAAATAAAATATCAACAAAGATGTTTTGACGACATTGAACAATACCCTAGATGAAATAGACTTAACTTATATATAGAGAGAACCCTGCATCCAAAAGAAGCTAAATACACATTCTTTTCAAATGCACATGAAACATTTTCAGAGATAGACCACATGATAGGACACAAATCAAACCTCAAGAAATTCAAGAAAATTGAAATCATACCAAGCATTTTCTCTGATCACAAGGGACTGAAATTAGAAACCAACCGCAAGGGGGAAAACCCCAAACACTCAAAATCATGGAGATTGAATAGCATGCTATGAAACAATGAATTGGTCAAGAATGAAATTAGGGAAGAAATCAAAATGTTTCTGGAAACAAATGAAAATGAACTCACGACAACCCAAAACTTATGGGAGACAGCAAAGGCAATCCTGAGAGAGAAGTTCATAGCGATACAGGCCTACCTAAAAATCACAGAAACATTTTAAACAAACAACCTAACCCTACTCCTCCAAGAACTCAAGGAACAACAACAAAGACAGCCCAGAGCTAGTAGAAGGAAGGAAATAAGCAAGACCAGAGCAGAATTAAATGACATAGAGACAAAAAGCACAATTCTTAGGATCAATGAATCAAGGAACTGGTTCTTTGAAAAGATAAATAAAATCAACTAGCACGTAAGCAGGCTTATCAAGAAAAACACATGATCATATCAATAGCTGCAGAAAAAGCATATGATAAGGTACAGCACCCATTTATGATGAAAACACTGAGCAAGGTGGGAATAAAGAGAGCATCTCTCAACATAATAAAGGCCATATATGAGAGAGCTACAGCCAACATCATACTCAATGGGCAAAAATTAAAAGCTTTTCCACTAAGATCAGGAACAAGACAAGGTTGTCCACTTTCACCACTTCTATTCAACATAGTTTTGGAAGTTCTAGCCACAGCAATCAGACAATAAAAGGAAATAAAAGGCATCCAAGTTGGAAAAGAGGAAACAAATCTGTCATTATTTGCAGATGACATGATAGTGTACATAGAAAATCCTGTAGACTCCACCCAAAAACTGCTCAATCTAATAAATGAATGTGGCAAAACAGCAGTATACAACATCAATATCCAGAAATCAAAGGCATTTTTGTATACCAATAATGAAACAGCAGAAACAGAAATCAGGAAAAAATTCCCACTCGATATAGCAAAAAGAAAAATAAAATACCTAGGAATAAACCTAACCAAAGAGGTAAAAGACCTGTATGCAGAAAACTACACAACACTGAAGAATGAAATCAAGGAAGACACAAACAAATGGAAACATATACCGTGTTCATGGACTGGAAGAATTAACATCATCAAAATATCCATATTACCCAAAGCAATTTACAGCTTCAATGCAATACGTATTAAAGTACCAATGGCTTATTTCACAGATATAGAGAAAACACTTCAAAAATTTATGTGGAACCATAAACAACCCCAAATAGCTGCTGCACTTTTGAAAAAGAAGAGCAAAGTAGGAGGAATAATAATACCTGATACCAAACTGTATTACAAGGCCACTGTAATCAAAACAGCCTGGTACTGGCATAAAAACAGGCACATAGACCAATGGAACACAATAGACAACCCAGAAATAAACCCAAGTCTCTATGGTCAATTAATGTTCAACAAAGGAGGCAGCAACATAAAATGGAATAAAGATAGCCTCTTCAACAAATGGTGTTGGGAGAATGGTACAGCTACATGAAAAAAAAAAAAAATGAAACTCGAGTACCAACTTACACCATACACAAAAATAAATTCAAGGTGGATAAAAGACTTAAATATAAGCCGAACACCATTAAAGTCATAGAGGAGAACATAGGCAGGAAAATCTCAGATATTTCATGCAGCAAGATTTTTACTGATTTGTCCCCTATAGCAAGGCACATAAAGGAAAGAATAAACAAATGGGATGTCATCAAAATAAAAAGCTTCTATACACCTAAAGAAAACAACATTAAAATAAAGAGAACCAACTGTATAGGAAAACATATTTGCCAACGATACCTCAGACAAAGGTTTAATCTCCAAATATATATAAAGAACTTGCATGAATCCACTCTAAGAAGACAAGCAACCCAATTGAAAAATGGGCAAAGTACTTGAGCAGACTCTTGTCCAAGAAGAACATACACAGGATCCAGAAACACATGAAAAGATGCTCAATATTGCTAGCTATCAGAGAGATGCAAATTAAAACTACAATGAGATACCACTTCACTCCAGTCAGAATGCCATTATAAACAAAGCAACAAACAAGTGTTGGAGAAGTTGTGGAGAAAAGGGAACCCTAGTACACTGTTGGTGGGAGTGCAGACTGGTGCAACCACTATGGAAAACAGTATGGAATTTTCTCAGAAAACTAAAAATGGACGTGCCTTTTGACCTGGCAATTCCACTGCTAGGATTATACCCTAAGAACCCAGGAACGCCAATCCAAAAAAACCTATGCACCCCAATGTTCATAGCAGCACAATTTACAATAGCCAAGTGCTAGAAGCAGCCTAGGTGCCCATCAGTAAATGAATGGATCAAAAAACTGTGGTACATTTACACAATGGAATACTATGCAGCAGAAAGAAAGAAGGATCTCCTACCCTTTGGGACAGCATGGATGGATCTGGAGAGTATTATGCTAAGTATAATAAGCCAGGCTGTGAAAGACAAATACCATATGACCTCACCTATAAGTGGAACCGAATCAACAAAACTATCAAAAAAATATATCCAGAGACAGTGAAATTTAGAACCAAATGACAGTAACCAGAGGGGGAGCGGGAGAAGATAATGGAAGGAAAATAGGGAATGACTTTCAGGAACATGTATAAAGCACACATGGAGAAAACCAAAAGGATAGGTTCAAGGGTAGGGAGTCAGGATAGCTGGGGTGCATGGGAGTGGTGAAAGGAAAATGGACACAACTCTTCTTGAACACCAATTTTATATATCTATACATATATATAATGTATAGGTATATCAATGTATATAAATATAAATAATATATGTATATAAGAAGAATAAAAGAATTTCAGACTTGAAAAAAAAGAAAAAGTACATAGGAATATTACTCAAGGTAAGAAGATAGTGGTGAAAGAGGTAGGAGCTGAGCCACTTGCTCATGTACATAACTGGGACACTGAGCTGAGTTCCCAAAAAACAAAGTGAACAGCCAACAGAATCTTAGCTGATAAGTTTGGAAGCCAAGGTATGCAGAGGACCCTTAAAAATGGGCGATAAAGGGGTTTTATAGACAGTTGAGAAAGTCCCCAGACAGGGCACCAGCAACCATGTTTGCTATGGGGACAGCATCTGAGAAGAGCCCTGATGAAAGCCCAGCAGTTATAGCAGCATAGTGGCTCTCTCCCCTCCCAAGGCAGGGAAATTACAGACCAGAGCCAGGAGCAGCATGAACGCATAAAGTCGCCAGGGCAAAATAGACAGCACACATGCACACAGTTGGCAGTGCGCCCTAGCTGGAATGGCAGTCGCTGGCTGGGACAGTGCCAGAGAGTAGGGGGTGGGGATCCTGGCAGCACCTGGAGCTAGAAGAGGTGGGCCATGACTGGTCATAATCCAGATAGACTCTTGACTTGTCAGAGAGTTGGAATGTGTGGAAAGCAGTGGCTTGGAACAGCAGTGGCACCCACAGAGACTTCTTTCAAAGGGGAACTGAGGTGCGATGGGCAGGGACTATGTGCACACAGCTGTCCAGCCAAAAAGGAGGGAGGATTGTGGCCACGATTTGCTACCACTCAGTGCACCTTGCAGGTTGATCAAAGGGGTGCAAAGCGAGGTTGTTTACCAGCACCAACCTGACATAACTGCACAGTTGAGTGTGGGCCACACAGTGCTCTAAGGGTGTGGGCTGGAAACTGAGCACCTGTGATTATGGTAGCCCAGACTGAGCCTGTTTCCTTGGTGCAACCATGGGAGAAGGAAAACTAAGCCCACCCCCCCACCACCTGCAGGAGCTGGGAAGATCTGCAAAACTGGCTGGGCAGGCTTAACATCCAGCAATGGTTCTTTTTTTTTTTTAAGAGTAAGACTGCAAGGTTAATGCCTAAAGGGGCCTATTTTGAACTCCCCGCAGGGAGACAAAGTAAACTGGGTCTTAGGGCCCTATTTCACTGAGGCCATCAAAATAGAAAGTTAAGAAATGGTACAACAAGGGGGATTCAGGACACCATCCAGACTTGCCTGGCACACACAGCTGTAGACTACACCAAGAAGGAGAGAGCTGACACTCTTACACAAATTGCCCCCTGTTTCCCTTAAACGGACAGCTATTTAAGCAAAAACTATACATTATTGAAAATAAACTGGGACAGACTAAATGAGGAGATATAGGGGCACAGGGAGCACACCCACAATTTTCCTAGAAGACTAAACAGTACATTCCAGGCGAGACAGAGACCTCACCCTCTGGATCTCAACAGAAGCTCCCTCTAGATGCAGGGTAAGGAAATACAGGTGGTGTTACCAAAAGTTGGACCACCGACCCCAGACCTGGAGCTAAGAGAAAATCAGAGACAGATCCAAAAAAAAGTCAGAAGGCAAACACCAACAGCTGAGACAAATTTCACCTTGCACCTCATCACAACTTGCATGTGTTTTCATTTTCTTAATTCTTCTCTTTTTTTAGTTTTTTTTGTTTATTTCCTACCTTTCATATTGCATTTTAATTTTTCTTCTTTCGCTTGTATTCCAGATGACTCACTAGTGTTGGTCTCTTATTTTCTATTCTTTATATTCAGATATATATATATATATATATATATATATATATATATATATATATATATATATATATATATATATGAAATAACACATATTATTGTTATTCCAAATCCCACACAGCATCCTTCCCTAGTTTTAATCCATTTTACCATATTCCTGAGCTTTATTACTGTTGTGGTAAACTTTATTTTCTCTCACACTATGCCACATTTCTAGCCCTTACTTTCACTATTTCTCCTCCATATAACCCCACATAAGCACTCTTCTATCCTAAGTCAGCTCACATTCTTTTTCGCCTCTTATAAGAGTCTTCTTTCCTTTCCAATTTTTATAAACAGTGGCTAGCTGGGCAAAATACCAGTTATTGCTGTACTTCTCCAAAGGAACTCCTACTTGTTCACTGTTTTTTTGTACTTTAAATCCCATGCACTACTTTCCCCCCATCTTACTCAATTTCACCTTCCCCCTGTCACTGATCAGTTGAGTAAGGAATTTTATTTCATTGTTTCTCTCTCCCTTTTGTTCCCCCTCTCTCAACCTGGTCTTTACTTGTTACTTTTATTCATTTGCTTCCCCTATCCTCTCAAAATCATTTTTTTACTGTAAACATCTCATCTTCACTTTTCACTTTTCTACATTATTCTGATTCCCATTGTATCTTTATTAAACTTCATTCATCTGTTGTTGCTATTGACCTACCTGTGGTTTTCTGGAATTTTGCTCCCATTGTTTCAGTACTTTATCAATTTTACTTCAAACCTCATAGTATACTCTTCCCTTTTCTTTTTTTAAGATTTTATTTATTTATCTTTAGAGGGGAAGGGAAGGAGAGAGGGAGAGAGATATCAATGTATGGTTGCCTCTCATGCGTCCCCTGCTGGGAACTGGCCTGCAACCCAGGCACGTGCCCTGACTGGGAATCAAACTGCGGTTGTTTGGGTCACAGGCCCGTGCTCAATCCACTGAGCTACACCAGCCAGGGCTCTTCCCTTTTCTTACTCCATTGTTCCCACAGGTTTTTGTGCTTTGGTTTTACTTTTGTTTTAAATTTTGTCTTCTCCCTTTCTTCACTTTCATTCTATCCGTACTCTTATCAATTCTCCCCCCACTTCCCACTCAACAACATTTTCCCTTCTTTAGTCATCTCATATTCCCTTTGTCATATCTTATAATATTCATAACCTCTCTTCACCTTTATTAATTTTTGCTCAATTGTGTTTGAGATTACTGATGTGGTAATGGGGCTCTTTTTGCTGGTATAGCTTTGGTTTTCTGGTAGCACTGCTTAGCTAACCAACACCTATACAACAGCATACAAAACAAGATGGGAGTTGTGACTACTAGTAAGCCTGCTTGAGGGAAGAACCCACCAACAAAGAAGCCACCAACAGGCAAAGCCTAAGTACAACAAGAGAATCCACACAAATGAAAGACAGGGCAACCATGCAATCTACAGACAAGGAGATCAAAGAGACTGCACCACTGAGTCCCATAGAACTCTTACCACAGAAGTCCAACCCATGAAGACAGGCAGGCAAATCAGAACATCCTGAGATGCAGAAACAAACAAAGAGTCATTTAAAATGGGGAGACAAAGAAAGAACCCCATTGAAAGGATTGGAAGAATTCCCAGAAAAGGGTTAAATGAAATTGAGGCAAGCAATCTATCTGACATAGAATTCAAAAAAATGACTATAAAAATGCTCAAGGAATTCATTGACAACTACAAGGAATGGAGTAAGAACTACAACAGCATGAAAAAGGAAATTGAAACTATAAACAAAAACCAGGAAGAAATGAAGCATACGATATCTGAAATAAAAAATACACTAGAGAGAATTACAATTAGGCTAGATGTAGCAAAGGACCAAATCAACCACCTGGAAGACGAGGTAGAAAGAAATACCCAGGCAGAGCAACAAAACAAAAAAAAAGACTAAAAAAAATGAGGATAGTTTAAAGGAACTTTAGGACAATATGAAACATAACAACATTCACATCATAGGAATATCAGAAGGAGAAGAAAAGCAGCAAGGGACGGAAAATCTATTTGGAAAAAAAAAATAGTGACAGAAAACTTCCCTAACTTGTAGGGGGGAAAAGTCATGCAAGTTCAGGAAACACAGAGTATCCCAATCAAGAGAACCCAAAGAGGCCTACTCCAAGACACATCATAAGTAAAATGCCAAGTTTCAAAGACAAAGAGAAAATATTTTTAAATATTTTATTTATTTAGTTTTAGACAGAGGGTAAGGGAAGGAGAAAGAGAAGGGGAGAAACATCAATGTGCGATAGCCTCTTGCATACCCCCTAGGGGGGCTGGCCCACAACCCAGGGATGTGCTGTGACTAGGATTGAACTGATGACCTTTTGTTTTGCAGGCTGAACTCAATCCACTGAGCCACATAAGCCAGTGTACAAAAAGAAAAACTTTAAAGAAGCAAGGAGGAAACTAATACTAACATACAAGGGAGCTCCAATAAGGTTAACAGCTGATTTCTGAATAGAAGCACTGAAAACCAGAAAGGAATGACAAAAATATTCCAAGTAAAGAAAAGCAAAGGCCTGCAACCAACACTACTCTACCCAGGAAGGCTGTCATTTAAAATGGAAAGCAAAATAAGGAGTTTCCCAGACAAAATAAGGCTAAAAAAATATACCACCACCAACCCAGCATTGACAGACATGCTAAAGGGAATGCTTTAAGAAGATGAAGGTATATAGTGAAAAAGGAACAAGGGTAGAAAAGAAACAATGTCAATGAGTAAGTAATGTTACTATCAATGTCAATGAGTAAGTAATGAGATAGTAATGTTACTATCAGTAGTAACATTAGATATAAATGGATTATACACTCCAAACAAAACAAACATAGGGTAGCTGAATGGATAAGAAAATATGACCTGCATAAATTGCTGTCTACAAGACACCAACCTCAGAATAAAAAATCTACACATACTGAAAGTGAAGAGTTGGAAAAAACCAATCCAAGCAAATGGACAGGAGAAAAAAGCCAGGGTACCAATACTTATATCAGACAAAATAGATTTCAAAACAAAGGCAATAAAAGGTGACAAAGAAGATCATTTGATAATTTTAATGGGAAGAATCCCTCAGGAAGCTAATAAACATTGTAAACATATGTGCACCCAACATATTAACATCCAAATATATGAGAAAAATTTTGGAGGACTTGAATAAAGATATAGAGAGCAAGACACTTACAGTAGGGGATTTTATCACCCCACTGTGATCAACTGACAGATCTTCCTAACAAAGAATAACAAGGACATTGTGGCATTGATAATGCCCTAGATCAAATGGGTTAACTGACATGTACAGAACCTTTCACCACAAAGAAGCAAAACACACATTCTTTCCCAATGTTTATGGAACATTGTGAAAGACAGATGACATGACAGGACATGAAACAAGCCTCAAAATTTAAATAAAATTGAAATCATATCAAACATATTCTTGGACCATGATCACTTGAAACTAGAAACTAACCTCAAGGAAAAAATTCAAAAACAGTCAAATACTTCAAGACTGAATAATATGTTATTAAACAATGAATGGGTAAACAAGCAGATCAGGGAAGACATCAACCAGTTTCTGGAAAAAAGTGAAAATGAACATAAAGCAACCCAAAACCATTGGGATACAGCGAAGGCAGTTCTGAGAGGGAAGTTTATAGCAATACAGGCCTACCTAAGAAAAACAGAAAAATTTCAAATAAATGACCTAACTGTATACCTACAAGAACTGGAGGAACAACAACAAAGACAGCCCAGGGCATGTTGAAGGAAGGAAATAACCAAGATCAGAGCAGAACTAAAAAACATAGAGACACCATGGCTGGTGTAGCTCAGTGGATTGAGCATGGGCCTGTGAAGCAAAGGGCTGCTGGTTTGGTTCCCAGTCAGGGCACATGCCTGGGTTAGGGGCCAGGTCCCCAGTGGGAGACACATGAGAGGCAACCACACATTGATGTTTCTCTCCTACTCTTTCTCCTTCCCTTCCCCTCTCTCTAAAAATAAATAAATAAAATATTTTAAAAAATAAAAAACATAGAGACTAAAAGATCAATTCTAAGGATCAATAGATCCAGGAGCTGGTTCTTTTAAAAAAATAAACAAAATTGACAAGCCTTCAACCAGACTCATCAAGACAAAGAGAGAGCCCAAATAACTAATATCATAAACAAAAGAGAAGAAATTACAACTGATGGCACAGAAATGAAAAGGATTGTAAGAAATTACTACAAACAACTATATGCCAAGAAATTTGAAAACCTGGGTGAAATGGACAAATTTCTAGAAACATATAGTCCTCCAAAACTGACTCAAGAAGAAGCAGAAAGCCTGAATAGACCAATATCAGCTAGTGAAATTGAAGCAATGACAATTTAAAAAAAAACAAAACAAAAAACAAACAAACCTGGCACACAAAGGTCCTGGGCTGAATGGCTTCACAGGAGAATTTTACCAAACACTTTGAGAAGAGCTAACCCTGATTCTTCTCAAACTATTCCAAAATACCCAAGAAGATGGAAACCTCCCAAACTCTTTTTTATAAGGACAGTATTCTAATTCCAAAACCAGATCAAGACACAACAAAGAGAGAAAACTACAGCCAATATTGCTAATGAATGCACATGCTAAAATCCTCAATAAAGTATTGGCATACCACATCTGGCAATACCTTAAAAAGATCATACACTATGATCAAGTGGGATTCATCCCAGGGATCCAAGAACGGTACAATATACATAAATCAAAAAACACAATACATCATATAAACAACATGAAAAAAATGATCATATCAATGGATGCTGAAAAAAGTATTTGATAAAGTACAGAACCCATTTATAATAAAAACACTCAGTAAAGTGGGATTAGAGAGAGCATACCACAACATAATAAATGCCATATATGAGAAACTTAGAGCCAAAATCATACTCAACAAGAAAAATATAAAAGCTTTTCCAATATGATCAGGCATAAAACAAGGGCATGCACTTTGACCACTTCTATTCAACATAGTACTGGATGTTCTAGCCACAGTGATCAGACAAGTAAAAGAAATAAAAGGCATCCAAATTGTAAAGGAGGAAGTAAAACTGTCACATTTTGCAGATGACATGATAGTGTACATAGAAAACCCTATAGACTCCACTCAACCTAATAAATGAATTTGGCAAAATGGCAAGATACAAAGTCAACATTCAGAAATCAAAGGCATTTTTGTACACCAGCAATGAAATATCAGAAAATTAAATTATGAAAAAAATCATATTTTCTATAGCAACAAGAAAAATAAAGTACCTAGGAATAAACCTAACCAAGGAGGTAAAAGACCTGTACTTAGAAAACTATAGAACACTGAAGAAAGAAATTTAAAAAGACACAAATAAATGGAAACATACTGTGTTCATGGATTCAATGAATTAACATAATCAGAATGTCCATACTACCCAAAGCAATTTATAGATTCAAAGGTAACCCTATCAAAATACCAATGACATATTTCACAGATATAGAACAAATATTTCACAGATTTATGTGGAACCATAAACAACCCCGAATAGCCTCAGTAATTTTGAGAAAGAAGAACAAAGTAGCAGGGACAATACCTGAACAAGAACAATACCTGATATCAACTATATTACAAGGTCACTCTAATCAAAACAGTCTGGTACTGGCATAGGAACAGACACATAGACCAATGGAACAGAATAAAGAGCCCAGAAATACATCCATATCAATACAGTCAGTTAATGTTTTACAAATGGGGCAGAAACATAAAATAGAGGAAAAATAGCTTCTTAAATAAATGGTGTTGGGAGATCTGGACAAGTACATATTAAAAAAAAATGAAATTAGACCACCAACTTACACCATACACTGAAATAAACTCAAGATGGATGAAAGACTTAAATATAAGATGTGATACTATAAAAGTCCTAGAGGACAATAAAGGCAGGAAAATTTCATATATCCCAATGCAGCAATATTTTCATCAACACTTCCTCTAGGGCAAGAGATATAAAGGAAAGAATTAAAAAATGGACTATATCAAACTAAAAAGCTTCTGCACGGCTATAAACATCAACAAAATAGAAAGAGGACCAATTGTATTGGAAAACACATTTGCTAATGATAACCTCAGACAAGAGTCTGATCTCTGAAATATATAAAGAATTCCCACATTTCCACATCAGGAAGATGGACAATCCAATTAAAAAATGGGCAAAGGAATTGCTGGGTCCTTTCCATCAGTTTGCTGGGTGCCCAAAGTGAATTGAAGTTCCATTTTTAGTTTTTGAGGAAATTCCACACTGTTTTTCACACTGGCTGCACCAGTCTGCATTCCCACAAACAGTTTAATAGGGATCCCTTTTCTCCCCAACCTCACCAGCACTTGTTCTTTATTGATTTGCTCATGATGGCCATTGTAACTGGGGTGAAGTGGTAACAACAAAACAAACAGGCAAACAAAAATATAACCAGAGACATTTAAATAAAGAACAAACTGACAGTAACCAGAGGGGAGGGGGCATGGTATAACAGAGGAAAGAAGGGGAAAGGTCATCAAGGAACATGTAAAAAGGACCCATGGATAAAGCCAAAGTGGGTAAGAATTGAGGGTGAGAAGTTGAGGTAGGTGGGTGGGGGTGGGACAGTGGTGTGGAGAAAACAGACAATTGTACTTGAATAACAATTAAAAAAATTGTTCTAGAATATTTTAAAAAATGGGCAAACAACCTGAACAGACACTTCTCCAAGGAGGACATAGAGAGAGCCCATAGACACATGAAAAGATGATCAACATCAGTAGCCATTAGGGAGTTGCAAATTAAAACTACAATGAGATACCACTTCACACCTGTCAAAATGGCCATCATTAATAAATCAACAAACAACAAATGCTGGCAAGGTTGTGGATAAAAGGGAGCTCTAGTACACTGTTGGTGGGAATGCAGACTGTGCTGGAAACAGCTTAAGTGCCCAACAGTAAGTGAGTGGATGAAAAAACTGTGGTACATTTACACAATGGAATACTATGCAGCAGAAAGAAAGAAGGAACTCCAACATTTCACAAGAGCATGGATAGAACTGGAGAGCACTGTGCTAAGTTACATAAGCCAGGCAGTGGAAGACAAATACCATATGATCTCACTTAATAGTTGAACCTAATCAACAAAACATACTAATAAGCAAAATAGAACCCGAGAATTGGAAATAAAGAATAAACTGACAGTGACAAGAGGGAGGGGTGAGGGGATAATTAGAAGAAGGAGAAGGGGCAAAAAAGAACATGAATAGAGAACTCATGCCTATGAGGGCAACTGACTGTGGGCAGTCAGGGGGTCAGGGTAGGTGAGAGAAATAGGCAAAAAGATAGGACAACTTTAACTGAGCAACAGTAAAACAATAAAATTGAAAAAAGAAAAGGAATATGTTATTCAGTTATGACTAAGAAATTTGGTATGCATGGACAAATCTCATCACGTATTTGCCAAGGTGGAAAGTAATACCCAAAATAGTAAAGTTATTCCACTATTAAGTCACTCTTTTCTTGCTTGCGTCAGCCCTGTTCACCCCTTTACAACTGAGACTAGCACATCCACTCCAGCATACCTCAGAGCACAGGACAGCCTACTCCATCCTAACAAAGCCCATTCCAGCCTACCAAACACCTTATCACTACAGTAAATTCAAACAAGTCTCACTCCATCGCAACACATCTGACACCAACAGAGCATACCAATAGCACTTCTAACACCAACAAAGCTGACAGAAAACATGATGTACATAATGAGACTCATTAATGCAGTCTATGGCACGGTTTCTTTTCCTTCATGGAAAATGGAAATACACTCCATCTGTAGCATGTTTGCTATATTCATCCAATCCTGGGCTCTTGCCCAGATGTACTTTATTTTTTTAAAGATTTTATTTATTTATTTTTAGACAGAGAGGAAGGGAGGGAGAAAGAGAGTGAGAGAAACACCAATTGTGGTTGCCTCTCATGTGTCCCCAAATGGGGACCTGGCCTGTAACCCAGGTATGTGCCCTGACTGGGAATCCAATTGGCGACCCTTTAGTTCAAAGCTGGCACTCAATCCACTGAGCTACACCAGCCAGGGCTCAGATGTACTTTAGATCTGCTTGTCTTCCCAGTTTCCAGAACTGTCACATAAACATAATACACTGTTCCCCTTCTCAGATGCTGAATATACTCAAGGCCATTGCATGCATCCACAAACATTTTATTGTCAGGAGATATACTGAATATATTTTAATAAATATCAACATTATAGTAAATTAACCAAACACACAATTTACTCCCAAACTTAAGCAACAAATGACATGTCTCTACAACAAGAGCTTTGCTTTAAATAGGCTCTGATATAGAACACAGGAATCCCTTGGAGTCATTTCTGTGCTTGAAGAAGAGACAACACTTCAGAATAAAGAGCTTGCATCCTAAAGACGACCCATTCAGATACAATGCCAGGTTCATTGGCTGGAGAAGTATCACCCTTCCTCCAAATACATAAAACAAAATTCATTAATGGGAGAGACCGCAATTAGATTAGAATCTAATTATGCCAGGCAGGGCATAGACAAACAATAACTTTCTAAACCAATATAATTGCAAAATTATAAGATAGTTATGCAACCTAAAAATTGAGGACCCAGACTACAGCAGAAAAAAAGGGAGAAGAGAGATAGTGATGGTAAAGTCAAGTAGCGAGAGACTGCTTCAGTTTTGAGGGGAGAGTAGAATCACTAGAGGTAGAAAGGGAAGTGGCTATAATTAGAGTCTTGGGCTGCAATGTTGGGTTCTGGATCTCTACCCTTGGCTTGCTGAATGCATTAAACAAGACCATTTCCTTGTATAACAAGGGTTTGAGACCAGCCAAATTCTGAATTTTCACTCTTTTAATTAGTAACTGTTTTGACTGTAGCACCAAGCCAAAAGCATCTGACAAAAGGGTCAAGTGGTAACAAGAGGCACGCTTTCTCTGCTGCCTGAGGAAAGTGGGAGATTTTGTGCAAAGCTCATGCCCTTTCTCTCTCTCTCAACTGTTCACTTTCCTTTAAAAGGTACCCATTGAGTGCTAAGAAATAAACAATTTGGGGAGAGGCTGTTTTCCCAAATTAGAGATTAGCTAAACTGCAGAACTTTCTCTGGCTTTACTTCAGGAAAAGGGAGTTGGAAAGTTTTGTGTAGTACACTGAACACTAAATCCCTTCTTATCCTTTTCTGTCCCATTTGGAAATAATCTGACAAATAAGAGAATTAGAAGTGGTGTAAAATGAAGGGAAGGGAGAAAAAAGAAGTGGGAAAGAGGAATAGGAGAGGGATGATTAGAAGTGGATTGGAGGAAAAAGCAAGCAAGAAAGAATGAACAGGGAGAAGTAAAACAATAGGACAGTGGAAAAGAGAGAGAGAGAATAAAACTAAACAGAAAGAGAGCAAAGGATAGTAAGAGCAAAGAGAGGGGAAGAGGGGGGAAGGAGACAGTGGGGGAGAAAGAGAGAGGGAGAGAGACAGAGACAGAGAGAGAAATGCCAAGAGAAAGAAAGGTAATGCTCTTTTCACCAAAGGAGCCAGAAATCTCTCACATAGCAGGATGTGGAGACAGGAATTATTACTTACATCCTAGCATCACTAATGAAGAAGGGTTCTGAGTTTATGTTACCATCCTTAGATCTCTGGTCCTCTCCTCTGAAGCCAGGACTTACTCAAAGGGATATTTGACAGTGTTCCAGTGTTCTATAGAGAGACCACCAAGCCCCAATGGCTAAATCCCACTTTCAAACTAGGAAATGCAGCTTCCTTCAATCAGGGTATATGACAGCGCTCAGAGAAGTACCCTGCAAAACTATGGTACACTGGTTAAAACCATGACTAACTGGGTTTGAGTTAGGTCCTGCCATTTATTTTTCATGTGCCTTTTGTCACTTTGCTGTACCTGTTTCTTCATCTGGAAAATTGAGATGATGATAGCACCAACCTCAGAACTGTTCAGAGGACTTAAAAAGATGGTATTTAGGTTAATAGTTAGAGTATATCCAGTGTTCAGTGTACATCAACTGCTGCTGCTGCTGCTGCTTAATAATATTCCAGAGGTGAGACAACATGAGCCACCCATGAGGCCAGGTGGACAGAACTGATCAAGAAGTTTAAGGTCTTGGGTTACAGACATAGAAGGGAGTATCAGCCCACCATTACAGCCCCTCTGTGTGAAGGGATGACTAGGACTTTGGTATTTCATTTAACTAAATGAAAATATAAGTAAATTAGACTCAAACTGGTAGTGGTTATAATTTATAGTCTACCCCTGACCACAACCTTCTTAATAGAGGCAAATGTAAAACAATTTAATAGGCAGATAAGAGGAATTTTCCACTTGTTTTAACAAGTGTTTTCAGATGTTTCTTGGCTCTTTCTTTATTTGGTTTGGGGACCCAATTTCTTTCCAATGTTATTCTCTGAAACCAGAGGTAAATAAAATTATCATTTCCTTTTGTAAATTTGCTATGGCTTTAGAGGTGCTTGAAAGTTCCTGTATTTACATTAGCCCTAAGTGAGTCTACCATTGGTGGGGCACTCATCAACCAGTCCCTATGTCATTTCTGCTTGCTTTTGATATGAAAGAATAAAGATAAGCCAATAAGTAATCACTAAGTTTATTTTAAACACCTCCCTAATAACAAACTGTATTTTCTAGTTTAACTTCAAATAGATCATCTGAGAAACGATTTTCCTCTTTAAACAGAAGCCAGAAACCATAGTAGGTCCCCCCAACTATAGTGGTTCCACCCCAGCATATACATAAACACTGGTCTTAGTTCTGCCCTTTGAATCCACATAACAAACTTGGCTTCTTGTTTTTTTGAGATTTAAAGAGCTTCAGAAATCAAAATAAATTGACTATGGTACCCCTCATCTATTCTTTTTCCTTTTCAGATGAAATATTCTGACTTCCTTTGACTATATCTCCCCTCCTTTGATGTGGTATTAAGCACCCTTATTATCCCACATTCAATTCCCTCTACTCAAGTCTAAATTTTTACCACCACTCCTAAAATATGTTTTGTAGAAAAGTTTGTTACAATTTTATTAGAGACAAGGTCCTAAGATAAGTATGTGAACAAAAGCCGAGTATACCACGCTATCTCATTATAGCCATGATGAACTCTTTAGTCCTTCTGAATGACAGTCTTCTTAAGAATAGTGAGGCTTTAAGGATGGAACTGGAGAGTATTATGCTTAGTGAAAGCCAGGCAGTGAAATACAAATATCATATGATCTCACCTATAAGTGGAACCTAATCAATAAAACAAGCGAGCAAAATATAACCAGAGGCATGAAAATAAAGAACAAACTGACAGTAACAAGAGGTGAGGGGATAGGGGGAAAACATGGGAAATAAGGGGAAGTGTCAAGGCAGGAACACATATAAAGGACCCAAGGACAAAGACGACAAGGGTGGGGGGAATTCAATGTGGGAGGTGGGGGTAGGTAGGGCAGGGGAGAGCAGCAGGGGGAAATGGGAACAACTGTAATTGAACAACAATAAGAAAAATTTTAAACCATAAATAAAGATGAAAGATTATGGATAAAAAAAGGATTGGGACATTAACAAAAAAAAAACAAAAAACACCACTTTGCCTTTTCTGTTTTCTTACTTCCATACTACTGGAAATTTTGAAGAATAAATGCTTAATTTTGTGCACACTTTTCATCTTGAAAAGAGACTAAGATGCTGAAAATGACCTCCCATGTGACCAGCTGTCTGGGTGTGCTAGCTACATGAATTTATGGAGTAGGCTATAGTGGCATTGACAGGCTCTCAAGATTGGAGAACTGGATCGCTCTGTTCTCATGCTAATGACCTTTTTTCTTTCTTTCTTTTTTATTGTTGTTCAAGTACAATTGTCTCCATTTTCACCCTACCTTTTCATTTGCCTTTGACAATCCTTGGGGGATAAAATACCATGAATAATCAGTAAGCCATCTCCCATTAATTACAGATAAGTATCTATCTGGAGGAATCAGAAACAGGTAGCCTAAGTGTAGTAGAAAATTAAAAGTGTACTTAGAGATTGAAGCTGACACTCTGCATTAGCCCCTGCTGGCTACCTGCTGGCTTCCCGGCTCCAGACTATCTGTTCCGGACCTCCGATAACTCCCCACTGGCTTCCCGGGCTCCAGACGACGACTTGTTAACTAGTTGACTTTCTGTCTCAGACTCAGTTAATTTCTTACTATCTCTTTGTCCCGGGCCCAGGCAATTTTCGCCCTCTGCTTCTGCCTTGGCTTCCACATTCCTGCTTGTATCACGAGACCTCTCCCCTCCTCACTTTGTTGCAAAAGTATTTAACCGCCCACCTGACCCCTCCTCAATGCCCAGAATTTGGAAGCTGTCTCCTCTGGGCCCACACGTGTAATAAAGGTTTACTCCGTCACCCCAGATCGTGTAAGAGTTCATTTTTCCGCAACATTTGGTTCCCTGACCTGGAAGCGACTCACATTAGCAGGCCATTTGCCTCCAGTGAAGGCAGCCGGGGTCGGCGAGGTGAGCCCGGTGACTGCAGGGAAGCACGCACCCTGGTGATTTTGGGTCCCGAGAAACTGGGCTCCCCTTAGCCCGGACCTCGGCTGTTCTTCAACCCAGGCACTTGGGGAAAGCGGACAAAGCCAACCAGAAGGCGCCATCGGAATCGGTAAGCACCCCCAGGGGACCAGACCCGAGACCAGGAGAAAGACTGATCACCTCTCGAGTCAGAAATCAGGATCGAGACTAGGAAGTCTGATCGCCGGACCCTCACTCGGGGAGGGATAGTTTAAACTCTGTGTGACTGTGTATGTATGTTGGTGTGAATGTGTCTGTGGCTCCATGGGAAATATTTCCTACGGGGCATGAGTGGGCCCTCACCTGCGGTTCCTGTGTCAGGTCGTACGGCATAA
>PVKM010000634.1:0-99265 GCA_004027735.1 Carollia perspicillata
GTGGCAGCTGACCTTGGACATGCCAACAGCAACCAAGGCTCAACTATAGGAGGAGGGCATACTCAGCCCATATGAAGGGCATACCTTGAGTACCCAGCTTGGGTAATAAGGAAGGCTGTGCCACTGGACCCTACAGGACACCTACTACATTAGGCCACTCTGTCAAGCCTTGGAGACATAACAGCTCTACCTAAAACATAGAAACAAACACAGGGAGGCTGCCAAAATGAGGAGACAAAGAAATGTGGCCCAAATGAAAGAACAGAACTCCAGAAAAATAACTTAAAAAAATGGAAACAAGCAGTCTACTAGATGCAGAGTTTGAAAACTGATTATAAGTATGCTGAAGGAACTTAGTGAGGACCTCAACAGCATAAAAAAGATCCAATCAGAAATGAAGGATATACTAATTGAAATAAAAAACAATTTACAGAGAGTCAACAATAGAGTAGATGAAGCTGAGAATCAAATGATCAATTTGGAACATCAGGAGCAAAAAAACAACCAATCAGAACAGTGAGAAGAGACTCTAAGATGGTGGTGAGATAGGTGGGAGCAGAGTCCACTTCCCCCTGTGCATAGGTGGAACACCTAGCTGATCTTCTGAGGAACAGAGTGAACAGCCATTGGTATCCCAGCATATCTGAAGATTGGGGCCAAAACTTGAGAGGACATCGAAAAATCAGATGTTAAGGAGAATGCTTCAGGACAATAAGGTCCTTGGGATGAGCACGGGGACCAAGGCGACTGCAGGCCTAGGTCTGATGCCCACAAGGTCTGCTGCAGGATCCTTGAGACAGAGCCAGGTCAACGGCTCCCTCCCAGCGAAAAAAGGTTTGAGCAGCACCAGGAGGGACCTGGATGTTTGAAGTCACAGTTGGGGAATAAGGATGAAGTGGCAAACACACAGGGGCAATGTGCACCCACAGAGACTGTGGATGCAGGCTGGGAAGAATTGGGCCTTGACGGGCCCTAACCCAGATAGTTCCTGGTCTGGTTGGAAAGTTGGGCTGTGTGAGAGGCCAGGTTCTTGTTTGGAGTGGCAGGCTTGAATAGGAGGAATTTTTCAAAAAGAAATTTAAAAAAGAGGTACTCAGAGACTGTTTAGGGAATTCTCCTGCAGCAGGCACACCCGCTTCCCCCAGCCTCAGTCATGTGCCCACCTCTGCTGCCAGGACTGTGACTGCACCCATATCCCTGGCCCCAGTGGCAGAGGGCACCCAACGACGCCCACAATCTCAGTGGTGTGCCACCATCCCAGCCACCCCCAACCTTGCCGTGGTTGCCAAGCAGCAGCCGAGGCCATTGTGCACCCAACACCACCACCCTGCAACTGCGCTCCCGCTGTAGTAGCAGAGGCTGAGTGCTCAGGCCTGCAGCTCCAGGTGGAATGCACCTGACCCCGCCACCCTGGCTTACAGCAGCAGCAACAAGAGCAGCAGCAGCAGAGGCCTCATGGCCTCTGGCACGGCCCCAGGGATGGCACACAGCTAAACTGGTGGCCCAGTGGCTGCCAATCCCACCCCAGCAGTAGAGGCCAAGTGCTCACACCCATAGTCCTGGGGACAGTGCACACCTGACCTGACCGCCCAGAGGCACCTGGCACCCAACCCCACTGCCCTGTGTACAACAGCAGAGGAGGCTCATCCCTGCATCTGCCCTGGCAGCCACAGTGGTGCCCCGGCCCTGCAGGACTGACTGACTCTCTAAGAGGGAGATGGAGATGCCCCCAGCAGAGGAGAGCAGCAGGGTTTAGGGAGTCAGCAATCCCCAGAAAGACTTAATTCAGTCTTTCAGACTTAATTCAGTGATGGGGCTGAACTACCCTGAAGAGACTCTGAGAATCCCTAGCATCTAAGACAGCAAAGAGCAAGAAGGTGGTGTGTGAGTTGCCCTTAATTGGTGCACCTCAAGGACAGCACAACTGGTGGACTGAAGGTGTGGGCTGGATGCAGAAGGGCACTGGGGGCCCAGCAGTGAACTGAGGATCTGGGCTGGAAGCTGGGCAACTGTCAGAAGGAGTGTGGCTCAGGAAGGGAGAAAAGCGAAACCAATTTCCTCTCAGCCTTCTGCGGCCAGGAAGACCAGCAGAACTGGTTTGTCTTGTTTAAAGCTAGCAAAAGGCTTCTTCTTCTTTTTTAATTCCTTCTTCCTTCCTTCCTTTCTTTCTTTTTTAAAATTTCTTCTTCCTTCCTGTCTTTTTTAAAATTCCCACAAGTAAGACAATAAAACCTGGAGCTGTGAAAAGACCAGAGTTAGACACAAAGACGTATCATCCCAAGGACTGAGACAGTGAGACAAATTTCACTTTGCTACTCCAGAGAATTTGCAAGTTATTGTATATTTGTATTATTATTATTTTTCATTATTTTTACATCTTTTATTTTATTTGTATTTTTTTATTTCTCTTCTTTCTGTTTAGTCTTTGCTTGGCTTGTTAAATTGCATTGTTTGACTGGTTTCCCTTGTTCTCTCTTTCATAGTGTATTTTTTTAATTTTCCATCTTTCACTTCACTTGTGTTCAAATAGCACACTACTCTAGGTCCTGTACTTCCTATTCTTGTTATCCAGATCACATAGATTCTGTCATATGATCATTGCTCCATTACTATTGTAAATAATTGCTGTTTCATACAATTGTAAATACTACTACACAGCACCCCTCCGAGATCTTAGCTCACTTTACTGTTTCCGGAACTTTATTACTGTTGTGGTTCTCTATTCTCTCACACACTACACTTATTTTCTATCATTTATCTCACTTTACCTCATAATCTGGTTTCCCACAAGCTCACTGCTTTCTAGATCCAACTCACAGCCCTCCCCCCACCCCCAAGAAGAGTCTCATCTTTTTTCCACCCTTTCTAAAAAGTGGCTAGTTGGGTGAAATATCACACTTAACACTATACATATCAAAAGGATCTTCTATCTCTTCTCTACAGGTTGGTACTTTAAATACCATAGAATATACTTCCATTGTCTTAAACCATTTTTCCTTCCCCCTCCAACTTATCATGAAAAAGAGTAGGTGGGAGCTATGAACACCAGTATACCTGATGAAAGAGGAAACCCACCAACAAAGGAACCACCAACAGATAACAATGGAAGGAGGTGAAGGAGGGAGTGGAAGCCACACTAACCTCCATCCAGGACTGATCTGGAAATATAACTAAATGGTGAAGAAATTACCCAGAACAAACAACTGAACAATAGTGAGAGAGAAGCCTCAAAAACCTCATACAGACAGAAGAACCAGCTTCAGCCTGTCCACACCTGCACAACAGAATACAAGACATGGTAGATGGAGTGACCCTCAGCTAACCAGCTGGAGGGAAGGACCCACCAAAGAAAGACCCAACAACAATAAAAACCCAAAGATATACAAAGAGCCAGCATAAATGACAGCCCAAGATAAGTGAGCTCAGGAGATCAAGGAGACTGCACCACTGAATCTCACAGGTCTTCTACCATAGAAGTTCACATCATAAACCCAGGGAGTCAGAACAGATCAATTTAAGAAGCAGAGGCTAACAAGAAGAGTCTCACAAACAATGGGAAGACAAACAATCCCCAAATGAAAGGAATCCTCAGAAAGAATGCTAAATGAAATAGAGGCAAGTCAACTGTCAGATATTGAGTTTGAAAATATGGTTATCAGGAAGCTCAATGAGCTCACAGAGAATTACCAAAAACTATAGGGAAACTATAGTGAACTCAGTGCAAACAATATCAACATGAGAGCCCTGGTAGGTGTAGCTCAGTGGATTGAATGCAGGCCTGTGAACCAAAGGATTGCAGTTTGATTCCCAGTCAAGGCACATGCCTGGGTTGCAGGCCAGTTTCCAGCAGGGGACACACAAGAGTCAACCATACATTGATATTTCTCTCCCTCTCTCCTTCCCTTCCTCTCTAAAGAGAAATAAATAAAATCTTTTTAAAAATAAATAAATAAATAAATGGTCCAACAGAATAGATTATATGTTTAAAAAATATCAACATGATAAAGGAAATATAAACTACCAACAAGGGCCAAGAGGAAATGAATAATACAATGTCTGAATTGAAGAACACAATAGAAGGAATCAAAAGTAGGCCAGATGAAGCACAGGATTGGATCAGTGAGCTGGAAGACAACGTAGAAAAAAACACCCAGAAAGAGCAAGAAAAGGAAAAGAGATTCACAAAGAATGAAGAGGGATTAAGGGAAATGCAGGCTAACATGAAACATAGTAATATCTATACAACAGGCATACCAGAAGGAGAAGAAGAGCAAGGCATAGAAAACCTGTTTGAAAAAGTAATGATGGAAAACTTTTCTAATTTGATGAAAGAAAAAATCACACAAATCCAGGAAATACAGAGGGTCCCAATCAAGAGGACCCCAAAGAGGCCCACTTCAAGACACATTATAATTAAAATGGCAAAATTCCAAGACAAAGAGAGAATCTTAAAGGCACCAAGGGAAAAACAGGAAGTAACATACAAGGGAGCCCCAATAAGACTAGCAGCTGACTTCTCAATAGAAATGCTCCAAGCCAGAAGGGAATGGCAAGAAATACTCCAAGTAATGAAAACCAAGAGCCTGTGACTGACACTACTCTTTCCAGCAAGGCTCTCTATTAAAATGGAAGGCCAAATAAAGGGCTTCCTGGACAAAAGAAGCCTCAAAGAATATGCCTCCTCCAAACTGGCTCGGCAAGAGATGCTGAAGGGTCTGCTTTAAGAACAGGAAGAAACACAGTAAGAGAGAGAGGAACACAGGTACAAAAAAATGGCAATGAATAAGTACCTATCAGTAATAACCTTAAATGTAAATGGTTAAATGCTGCAATCAAAAGACATAGAATAGCTGAATGGATAAGAAATCATGATCCATACATATGCTGCCTACAAGAGACCCACCTCAGAACAAAAGACTTACACAGTCTGAAAGTAAAGGGCTGGAAACAAATTCTCCAAGCAAATGGACAGGAAAAAGAAAAAGCCAGTGTAGCAATACTCATATCAGACAAAATAGACTTCAAAAAAAGAGCCATAAAAAGAGACCTAGAAGGTCACTTCATAATACTCAAGGGAAGAATCCATGAAGAACACATAAACATTGTAAATATATATGCCCCCAACATGGGAGCACTCAAGCACATGAAGAAAATATTGAGGTCTTCAAGAAAGTTATTGACAGCAACACAATTATAGTAAGGGATTTTAACACCCCACGGTAAAAAATGGATAAATCTTCCAAACAAAATATCAACAAAGATATTGGGGCATTGAAAAATGCCCTGGATCAAATGGACTTAAGTGATATATGTACAGCCTTTCATCCCAAAGAAGCAAAATACACATTCTTTTCAAATGCACATGGAACAGTTTCAAAGATAGACCACATGATAGGACACAAAACAAGCCTCAACAAATTCAAGAAAATTTAAATCATACCAAGCATTTTCTCTGACCACAAGGGACTGAAACTAGGAAACAACCTTAAGGTAAGAAAACCCCAAACACTCAAACTCATGGAGATTGAATAGCATGCTATTAAACAATGAATGGGTCAAGAATGAGATTAAGGAAGAAATTGGAAAGTTTCTGGAAACAACTGAAAATGAACTCATGACAATCCAAAACTTATGGGACACAGCAAAGGCAGTCCTGAGAGGGAAGTTCATAGCAATACAGGCCTACCTAAAAAAGATAGAAGCATTTCAAACAAACAACCTAACCCTACACCTACAGGAACTCAAGGGACAACAAAGACAGCCCAGAGCAAGTAGAAGGAAGGAAATAACCCAGATCAGAGCAGAATTAAATGACGTAGAGACTAAAAGCACAATTCTAAAGATCAATGAATCCAGGAGCTTGTTCTTTGAAAAGATAAACAAAATCAACAATCTTTTTAGCAGACTCATCAAGAAAAAAAGAGAGGACCCAAATAAACACAATCAGAAATGAAAGAGGAGAGATTACAACTGATACCACAGAAATACAAAGGGTTGTAAGAAATTACTATGAGGAACTGTATGCTAAGATATTTGAAAACCTAGGTGGAATGGACAAATTTCTAGAAAAATATAATCTTCCAAAACTGAATGAAGAAGAAGCAGAAAGCCTGAACAGACCAATAACAGCTGATTAAATTGAAGCAGTAATCAAAAAGCCTCCGAAACACAAAAGCCCTGGACCAGACAGTTTCACAGGAGAATTTTACAAAGCATTTAAGGAAGAGCTAACTCCTATCCTTCCCAGATTATTCCAAAAAATTAAAGATAGAAGATTCCCAAACTCTTTTTATGTAGCCAGCATCATCCTAATTGCAAAACCAGATAAAGACATAGCAAAGAAAGAAAACTTCAGGCCAATATCGTTGATGAACATAGATGCTAAAATTCTCAACAAAATATTGGGAAAACACATCTAGCAATATGTTAAAAAGATCATACACCATGATCAAGTGGGATTCATCTCAGGGATGCAAGGATGGTACAATATTCACAAATCAATAAGCATAATACATCACATAAACAAAAACAAAGGCAAAAATCACATGATCATATCAATAAATGTGGAAAAAGTATTTGATAAGGTACAGCACCTATTTATGATAAAAACACTTAGCAAAGTGGGAAAAGAGGGAGCATTCCTCAGCCTAATAAAGGCCATAGATGAGAGACCTACAGCCAACATCATACTCAATGGGCAAAAACTTCGAGCATTCCCACTAGGACCAGGAACAAGACAAGGATGCCCATTTTCACCACTCCTGTTCAACATAGTATTGGAAGTCCTAGCCACAGCAATCAAACAAGAAAAAGAAATAAAAGGCATCCAAATTGGAAAGGAGGAAGCAAAACTGTCATTGTTTGCTGATGACATGATAGTATACATAGAAAATCCTATAGACTCCACCAAAAAACTACTCAACCTAATAAGTGAATTTGGCAAAACAGTGGGACACAAAGTCAATATTCAGAAATCAAAAGCATTTTTGTACACTAACAATGAAATATCAGAAACAGAAATCAGGGGAAAAATCCCATTTGATATAGCAACAAGAAAAATAAAGTACCTAGGAATAAACCTAACCAAGGAGGTAAAAAACCTATGCTCATAAAACTACACAACACTGAAGAAAGAGATTAAGGAAGACACAAACAAATGGAAGCATGTACCATGCACATGGATTAGAAGAACTAACATAATTAAAGTGTCCATACTACCCAAAGCAATTTATAGATTCAATGCAATCCCTATTAAAGTACCAATGACATATTTCACAGATATAGAACAAACATTTCAGAAATTTATATGGAACCATAAATGACCCTGAGTAGCTGCAGCAATTTTGAAAAAGATGAACAAAGCAGGGGGGATCACAATACTTGTTATCAACTGTATTACAAGGCCACTATAATCAAAACAGCCTGGTACTGGCATAAAAACAGACACATAGACCAATGGAATAGAACAGAGAGCCCAGAAATAAACCCAAGTCTATACAGTCAACTAATATTTGACAAAGGGGGAAGAAGTATAAAATAGAGCAAAAATAGCCTCTTCAACAAATGGTGTTGGGCGATCTGGACAGCTACATGCAAAAAAATGAAACTCAATCACCAACTTACACCATACACAAAAATAAATTCAAGGTGGACAAAACACTTAAATGTAAGTCATGACACCATAGAAATCCTAGAGGAAAACACGGGCAGGAAAATCTCAGACATTCCATGCAGCAACATCTTCACTGATATGTCCCCTAGAGCAAGGGACATAAAGGAAAGAATAAACAAATGGGATCTCAGCAAAATAAAAAGCGTCTGCATGGCTAAAGAAAACAGCATTAAAATAAAAAGAGAACCAAGTATATGGGAAAACACATTTGCCAATGATACCTTGGACAAGGTTTTGATCTCCAAAATATATAAAGAACTCACAGGACTCCACTCCAGGAAGACAAACAACTCAATTAAACAATGGGCAAAAGACTTCAACAGACACTTCTCCATGGAGGACATACAGGAGGCCCCGAGACATATGAAAAGATAGTCAGCATCACTAGCCATCAAAGAAATGCGAATTAAAACCAAAATGAGATTCAACTTCACACCAGTCAGAATGGCCATCATAAACAAATTAACAAACAAGTGTTGGAGAGGATGCAGAGAAAAGGGAACCCTAGTGCACTGTTGGTGGGAATGCAGACTGGTACAGCCACTGTGGAAAACAGTAGAATTTCCTCAGAAAACTGAAAATGGAACTGCCTTTTGATCCAGCAGTTCCATTGCTGGGATTATATCCTAAGAATCCTGAAACACCAATCCAAAAACCTATGCATCCCATTTTCATAACAGCACAATTTACAATAGCCCAGTACTGGAAGCAACCTAAGTGCCCATCAGTAAATGAGTGGATCAAAAAACTATGGTACATTTACACAATGGAATACTTCACAGCAGAGAGAAAGAAGGAGCTCCTGCCCTTTGCTACAGCATGGATGGAATTGGAGAGCATTATATTAAGTGAAATAAGCCAGGCAGTGAAGGACAAATACCATATGATCTTGCCTTTAACTGGAACATAATCAACAAAAGAAAAACAGCAAGCAAAATAAAACCAGAGACATTGAAATTAAGAACAATCTGACAGTAACCAAAGGGAAAGTGGAAGGGGATAATGGGGAGAAGGGTTTTCAGGAATTACTATAAAGGACACATGGACAAAACCAAGGGAGAGGGTGGAAGCAAGGGAGGGAGATAGGTTTGGCTGGGGTTGGGGGAGTTGTGGGGGGGAAATGTAGACAACAATTATTTATTGAACAACAATAAAATAATTTTTAAAAAAGGAACAGCAAGAAGAAAAAAGAATTTGAAAAATGAGGATAGTGTAAGAAGCCTCTGGGACAACATAATACATACCAATATTCACATCATGGAGGTGCCAGAAGGAGAAGAGAAAGAGCAAGAAATGGGAAGCTTATTTTTAAAAATAATGATAGAAAACTTCTGTAATTTGGTGAAGGAAACAGACATACAAGTCTAGAAAGCTCAGAGAGTCCCAAAAAGATGAACCCAAGGAGGCCCATATCAAGACACATCATAATTAAAATGCCAAAGGTTAAATACAAAGAGATAATCTTAAAAGCAGCAAGAGAAGAGCAGTTAAGTACTTACAAGGGGGCTCCCATAAGAATTCTAGTTGATTTCTCACAAGAAACTTTGCAGACTAGAAAAGATTGGCAAGAAATATTCAAAATGAGGAAAGGCATAACCAAAGACATTGAAATAGAAAACAGGCTGACAGTAACCAGAGGGGAGAGGGGAGGGAATTTCAGGGGGAAAAGGGAAGGGATTACAGGAACAAGTATAAAGGACACATAGACAAAAACTAAGGAGGTGGAAATGGGAGGGAAGTGGGGATCACTGGCAGTGGGGTGGACTGGGATGGGAGTAAAAGACAGAAAACTATACTTGAACAACAATTAAAAATAAAAAAAATAAACATAAGAAAAAATGAGGAAAGCAAGTACCTACAACCAAGATTACTCTACCCAGCAAAGCTATTATTCAGAATTGAAGGGCAGATAAAGAGTTTCCCAGACAAGAAAAAGCTAAAGGAGTTCATCACCACCAACTAGTATTATATGAAATGTTAAAAAGGTCTTCTTTAAGAAGATCAATAATATGAATAAAATGGCAGTAAGTACATATCTATCAACTATTGAATCTAAAAAACAAAATAGAAGCAGAATGATAGATAATGTTTTGATGGTTTCCAGATGGGTGGGAAAAGGGAAGGGATTAAGAAGTACAAATTGGTAGTTACAGAATAGTCATGGGGATGTAAAGTACAGCATAGGGAATAGAGTAGCCAGAGAACATATATGCATGACCCATGGACAGGGACAATGGTGTGGGGATTGCCTGAGTGAGTTGGGGGCTAGGGAGAGGGAGATAAAGGTGCGGGGCGGGGGCAGAATTGGGACAGCTGTAATAACATAAATAATCGGGTATAATTTTTTTAAAAAGGAGAAAAGAGGATTCTAAAGTATTACCATAGGGGGGAAATGTGATGTAGCTGCTCAGGGAAGGGTATCATGACAAGCTATTTACATCATGTTTTTTGTATATTATGTAAATTTGTATCTCATCTGCACTGACCCATATACCTTTGCAAGATGGAGCTAGAAAAATGGAAGAACATTAAAAAGAACTAGTAATAAAGATCATCATATGAATATGATACCAATGATCTACATGTCACCATTTAAAATGGCAGTTCAAATACAGCATAGAATATGGGGGTGGATTTAATAGGAAATACAACCAGAAAAAAAAGAACTTAATTTTCACATATTCAACAAGTAATGTTCAACACCTAATATGTGCCAGGTATCACAGTGGGTGCTTATTTCCTAGTTTTTCTTTCTGTGTTATCATTAACAGCCTCAGCGGGAGAAAATATGTTTTTGATAGATGCATACAAACCCAAGTTACAATGATGAAATAGGGAAACTGTGCTTGACTCTATGCAATAATAAAACGGGAGAGTGCCCTTAAAGCATAGTCTGCCTAGTGTGCAGTTTGATTTATCTCAGAGGGATTTACCTAATAAAATAATATTTAGGTATCAAAAACCAATATTTTATGATTCCATAACCAACTGAAAATTAAACAATTTGGCTGAATTAATGATTTTTTAAATAAATACTCTGTGTATGTATTCACTTTTCAGGCAAAATTTACTTTCTCAAGCAGTGACATAGTGTAGGAAAAGAAAGATCTATTGAATGGTTAACTTAGTAACTAAATAAAGGGGAAGAAAAACAGTTTATTTTCAGGATTTTCAACTTGACACTGCATTAAAACTTGAGTTTTAGTTAAATTATATGATAACAGAAGAAAATAATATTTTTCTTCTTTTATACACAATTCCTTCACAGATTTTGTTGGTGGTGAGGGGTAGAAGGAAAAAGGGTTGTGGAACTTTCTGCAGTATATTGTTGAATGAAAAAAAAGAGTTCAAGATATGTATTGTAACATCCACTCTACTTGAAATGAACATTTGTTCATATACTTATAAAGAAGGGCTAGAAGTATTTACACAAATTGTTAAAAGAGGTTATGTCAAATTTTCAGGCTATTCTTAGACCAATTGATGACCATCTTTGGCACATGATGACTAAGTATGTCAAGTATGATGTCAAGCATGGGCAATGATGTGGAACAAAATAAATGCTAATATATTGCTAATGGGAGTGAAAGTTGGCACATCCACTTTGGAGAGCAATTTGGAGTGTCATATCAGAAAAATGCAAAATAAAACAGTAATCAGATAACATTTTGTGCACATCAAATCAGAAACTATTTTATTTTATTTTATCTTTTAAATCATATTTTATTGATTATGCTATTACAGTTTTCCCAATTCCCCCCCTTATTCCCTGCTCCATCCTGCACCCCAACCCTCTAGCATCCCCTCCTTTAGTTCATGTCTGTGGGTTGTACATATTAAGTTCTTGAGTTCTCTGTTTCCTATACCATTTTTTATCTCTCCCCATCTATTCAATGCCTACCAATTACTCTTCTTCTTTCCTGTACCTTTCCCTTCTACTCCTCCCCTCCTCCTCCCCACAGACCCTCCATGTGATATCCATTTCTCTGATTCTGTTCCTGTTCTGGTTGTCTGCTTAGTTTTTGTTTTTGTTGTTGTTGTTTTTTTAATTTTCTATTTTAGTTGTTGTTCAAGTACAGTTTTCTGTCTTTTACTTGCTTTTCTTTTATTTTTGGGGGTTCATTTGTCAGTAGTTGTGAGTTTATCCTCATTTTACTGTTCATATTTTTTATTTTCCTTTTCTTAGATAAGTTCTTTTAACATTTCATATAATAAGGGCTTGGTGACGATGAACTCCTTTAACTTGACCTTATCTGGGAAGCACTTTATCTGCCCTCCCATTCTAAATGATAGCTTTGCTGGATAGAGTATTCTTGGATGTAGGTCCTTGCCTTTCGTGACTTCAAATACTTTTTTCCAGTCCCTTCTTGCCTGTAAGTTTCTTTCTGAGAAATTAGCTGGTAGCCTTACGGGCACTCCTTTGTAGGTAACTCTTTCCTTTCCTCTTGCTGCTTTTAAGATCGTCTCTTTGTCTTTAATCTTGGGTAACTTAATGATGATGTGCCTTGGTGTGTTCCTCTTTGGGTCCAACTTCTTTGGGACTCTCTAGGCTTCCTGGACTTCCTGGAATTTTATTTCCTTCACCAGATTGGGGAAGTTTTCCTTCATTATTTGTTCAAAATTGTTTTCCATTTCTTGTTCTTATTCTTCTCCTCTGGCAACCCTATAATTCGGATATTGGAATGCTTCAGGTTGTCCCAGAGATTGCTCAGCCTCTCTTCATTTTTTTGGATTCTTGTTTCTTCATTCTGTTCCGGTTGGATATTTATTTCTTCCTTTTGTTCCAAATTGTTGCTTCGAGTCCTGGTTTCCTTCCTGCCATTGTCGGTTCCCTGGATATTTTGCTTTATTTCATTTTGGGTATCTTTCATTTATTCTTTCATTTTTTGACTAAGCTCAATCAGTTCTGTGAGCATTTTGGTTACCAGGACTTTAAATTCTCCTTCAGATAGGTTGGGTATATATCCTCATCACTTAGCTATCTTTCTGAGGTTTTGCCTTGTTCTTTCGTTTTGGCCCTATTTCTTTTTTCAGGTCCCCTATTAAGTTGTAAGGAGGCGGGGCCTTAGGTATTCACTAGGGCAGGGCAAACTTCCTAGTTGTACAGTGGAGCTGCCTGTGGGGAGGGGGCCAGAGAGGGAGCAATGCAGTTTATCTGCTCATCTCTAGCACATTTTTCAACAAACTCTCATGTGAGACTTGGAGTTTCTCCAACCGCGGGCAACCACCATAGTCCACAGCCACCTCTGAGTCTCAGTTTCCCCTTAAGTCAGCCCCTCCCGCACAGTCAGCCTTGCCACAGCCAGCCCTGCTCCGACAGTCCTCCACCTCAAGCCGCCTTATTGCTCTGGTTGTTCTGTTCGATTTTTTCTTTAATTTCCTTGGTTGTCAGAATTCCATTCAGTTTGATTTTCCGGCACTTATGGTTGTTTTTTTATTTTAGATTGGTTGTTTTCCTCCTTTTGGTTGTGCAAGGAAGTGAAGAGTTTCTACCTACACCTCCATCTTGGCCGGATCTCCCCCATTGCAGATCAGAAACAATTTAAAATCTTATAATAGTGAGTACTGGCAAACAGGCGGAAAACATACATTGTGTATACGTAGATCCAGAGGATCACTCTGAACAGCAGTCGGAACTCTCTACTAAACTTAAAAATAGGCATACTCTGGGACTCAGACGTAGCATGTTTCTTTTTATTTCAGCTCTCGGTGAATTGAATTTTGCCATTAAGTAGACTTTTCAGAAGTGGTTTATCTCTAGAATCCATGCCTTTCTGAGACTATTTATTGCCTGTATGTTGTCTGCGCTAATCTGTTGCTGGATGACACTGTGTATAGAATTTTTCAGCCAAATCCCTTATCACTCAAAACACTTAGATATTGCTTCACTGATTTCAGATAGATGTCCTGCAAATAAGTCTGAAGCCAGCCTAATTTCTTTTCCTTGTGTCAGTGGTTTGACTACTTTTCTAGGAAGTCTGTAGGAATTTTTCTTTATCTTCAGCAGCTTCACCAGTATTATTCTTGGTGTTAATTATTTTCTATTATTTTCCCTGAAATCTTTTGGTATGCAAATTGAACTAATCATTTTAGAGACTTCTGTATTTGTCTTTGACTTGGTTTTCTGCACGTTCGTTCTGTGCCTTCTTATTTCTAACACATTTCTTTATTCTGGGACTGTATTATTTTTTCCTCAGTACCTTTCCTTGGTGTCTCCAGCTCCTTTTAACCATCTTTTGTCATCTTGTTATTTCTTAATATCTTAACTCTCCTTAATTTCCTCAAGAATGTGAAGAATATAGTATCTAAACATTTCTTCTTTTTTCAGGGTAAGTTATCTTCTGGTTTGGATTCTTCACTGTATTTATTTATGGGGAGAGGCTTCGGAAAGGAGACCGACACATTTTTGCACAGGTCTTGTTTTGGCTTTTTTTGCCTTCTCATCTTTGGCACAGCAATTCTATCCTCATCTCTTTTCTCTTTGTAAAATAGGCAAATCCTCTTTGACTGCAACCTTGTTTATCTGGGTAATATTTGAAGCCTCCACTCAGAACATGAGTTTAAAAGCTCATGTTAATGGGTAGTGGTTTTGTTCTATCCTTTACCTGCTATTGAGAGCAGAAAGGGGCCTGAGAGGGTTGGGTCTTGGAGTCATGAGGTCATGGAGCTTTATGGCCACTTTCTCTAAGGAGCCCTGCTTAAAGAGGTCATTTTGTTGAGTTGCTGGGAGAGGGTCTGTCTTAAAAGACAAATACAGCTGACCCTTGAACAACACAGATTTGAACTGTATGGGTCCACTTATACACAAATGTTTTCAATGAATATGTTGGAAAAATTTTTGGAGATTTGCAACAATTTGAAAAAACTGGCAGGTAAACCATGTAACCTAGAAATATTGAAAAATTAAGAAAAAGGTATGTCATGAATGCATAAAATATATTTTTCCTTATGATTTTCTTAATAACATTTTCTTTTCTCTAGCTTACTTTATTGTGAGAACACACAATATGTATTATGTACATATAGCATATAAAACATGTTAATTGACTGTTTATGTTATCAGTAAGTCTTCTGGTCCAGAGCAAGATGTTAGAAGTTAAGTTTTTGGGGAGTCAAAAGTTGTTTAGGAAATTTTGACTGTGGAAGGTGTTAGTTCACAGGTTGACTGTAGTTAGGGCAGTGAAGTTCTCTTGAGTTTCATTGTTTCCATGTCTCAGGTCATCAAGGTGGTGTATTTAGTGTGAAAACATTAGGTGTTTCAGCTTTTAGTTTGGTGTGTCCTAATATTCCTCCCTCCCACCCACCATCCAGAGACTTTACTTGCTGCTTAAAAACAAAACAAAATCCTGTTTTACTCTTCACCTGACTAAAGTGAAAAAGAGGCAAATTCTGTGAATTTTTCTAAATTAGGTTCATAAATTATTTATCTGAGGCTGGAGATAGGGATTTCAAGTTATAAGTTCTCTACCTTTTGTCATCGGTATTCTCAGTCTTCATACCACCAAACCTCCATGAGTTTTCCTAGAATTTTTTTCTGTCTATTAATAGCCCCCACTACATTTCTCTCTTGAGAGAATCAAGAGTCTATTCCTTAATTTGATAAAATTTGTGTTATATTTGATGATATTTCTTGACATTTGTGGAAAGGGATGGAGAATCTGGCATAGTTTCAGCATCAGTTGTATATTATTTGCTCTTTTTACTTTAGTTTGTACATTTGACTTAATTTGGAAAATGAAATTATTTTGCGATCTTAGATTTTCATTGTCAGCTAAAGGACTTTCCAAGTCCAAATTGTATATATTCTCTCTGTTGCGAACGTGGTTGGGTTAGTACAGAAGATTCTAGGCATACTGAAGTTTCCTATGACAAATTGTGCCCTCAAGCTCTTATTTGAATGTTTTCACCTGGTCTGCTTTAAAAAATCTCTTGTGGTCATCATAGCTATTTCTATCTACTTATTCTCACAAAGCAGTCTACAGCCCAGAAGAAGAAAGGTAGGATTTTTTAAACAAAATACATTTGATTGTTTTTAACTCTTGAAGGAAGGAGTAACTGTAATAACAACATATTAGAGTGGACAATTCTCTTTAGTTTAGTGAGTAGCATTATCTTAAAGGTTATCTGTTAACTTCTAGTTTACCTTTAATATCAATAGGTATGAAGAAATTTAATAACTTCCACATTATCTTAAATTAGGTTTTTATAGAGTGATTTTTGTCTGTTTTTTTAACAACTATAATATAATCTACTTATATATACACCTAATTTCTGCCCATACACAAAAAGGTCACTCGGGCATTTATATTAATAGTCTCACACTTAAATTTCAATAGGAAAATAAAAAAATGACATTAACAAGTTATTTGAGAAAAAAACAAATGGCCATTAAAAACAGTGTTCACCTCATTAGTTACCAAACACATTTAAATTAAAAGATACCATTATTTGCTTATTAAATTCTCAAAAATGAGAATTTAAATAATTTTACTCTAAGCATTGAGCAGAGTGTAATGAGATACTTTGACATATTTTTTTAAAACTTGAGTACAGTACAACTTTGATGGAATATAACGTGAAAAAAAAAAAGGTGAGGTTTCTGCCCTTTGACCCAGATGTTCTACTCACAGGAAACCATCCCAAGGAACTAATGAGAGAAGAAAATAAGAACGTATGTACAAGAACGTAAATTCTGTTACTTGTAAAAATGAAAATGACTTAATGTAAGTGCTAGAAGAATACCTAAATTGTAACACTTATGATGAAATATTATAATATTAAATCATTAAAATTGTGTTTTGGAAAAATTTTAGCAGCATGAGAAAAGTGCAAGATGTAATATTAAGTGAAAGAAGCAGACCCTTCTACTTATGTTAAATAATGATACATTACACATAAAATAAATCTGGAGAGAAATACATCAAAATATCATCAGCAATACTATCTGAGTAATAGGATGATAGGTGATAGCTATCTTTTTCTTTAAATTTTCCAAATGTCTGTTAATGAACACATATTATATTATTAAAAGGTAGATTTTAAAATACATATTGTATTTACATATGCCATACATAATATGAACAAGTTCACAACATGTCCCCAAGAAGTTAGGGACATATATATACATCCCAACATTAACACAACATATCAGGTCTTTCATGATATGTCTTATCATTATTTTATTGGTCATTCTTCTCAAGTTTTTCCACTCATTTTAGTCATGCGGAACTACTCAAAATCTTCCTGAACATGGCTGTTTATCTACATGTGTAATTTTTTTCCTTCCTGGAATTTTCTGGGCTTGATTTCAGGGGTAGAAATTTTTGTTCCTTTGGAGGAAAGACTTGTAAGAACAAGACAAGGCTTAAGTTCTAGGGCATCTGGGGTCTCAGGCAAAACCCAAAGGCAGGAATTCAGGCAGAGGGGAATTGGGTGGAACACCAGTTATCAGAATCAAGATACCAAAAAAACACATTAAATTAGTAACTAGAGCTACTTGAGGCTGAGTCCTCTAATGATGACCTACAACACTTCAGTTCCAGTTCCCTAATTAGAGATGGCCATATTTTGATCTAAAAAATCAAATTCTAAAGCTAGATAAAAAATGTCTTGTAATTATTGTATCATCCTTTATCTTCATGAGAAGGAATGATGGAGAATTTATTATATCATTAATTCTTACTGAAGAATCATCTGTGTCAACCTCTGGCAAACTTCATCTATGCATGAGCTTCTCAACATTTTTCATATCGTGGAGTACATAGAAAATGGCATTCATGTAGCATCCAGGGGTAAATCCCACAGGACACATGCACAAAGATGATCAGCCTAAGTCTCTGTGGACCCCAAGCCCTGCCCAGCTTCCCTTAGAGCTGAATGATCAGTATCTCCGCACACCTGAGAGGCACATTCCGCTCACACCAGCTCTGATCTACATCATTCCAGGAAGAAGTAAGGTACATCTGGTCTGTTTAGAAATGTCCTCAGGAAAAGAGTGTCCTCTGCCTGAGTTAAATTTTTCCTCTGGCTATTTCTCAGATTTGCCCACTTGAATAGCAGCCAGAGATCCCTTATTTCAAACTATGTGCTAGTCCACACCACCACTAACACTTTTAATGACTTGGCTTTATGTGTACGGCCATGATTTCATTCTTTAAAGAAGCAGTTTTCTGTCACGCACTGTTTTGTTTAACACCCTTATCTAATGCATACCTTACATACAGTGAGCAGACTATGACTTGCATTTTTATAGATTGCTTAATAAGTGTCTTTTCTATCAGAAGTCAGCAAAATTCTACAAGTAGATACAGAAGTAAATCAGTTAAAATCAGCCAACAGTCGTTTTACTTCAGTTTGTCTGTGATGTTATATTAGATCATTAGGGAGGGAACGAGGAACAAAAGGAAGAGTTTGTGTGGACCACTATCTTCTGGTGTTTTATTATTCATTGAACAGACACTTATTTCCGCCTTTCTTATTCTCTGCTAAAGGATTAGGGCTACAAGTGTCCAGCTTAATTTTGGTGGCCATATTTCAAAGAAATAATGCATATAGTTGGGTAGTTATATAGAAGCACTGATAGAATATTTATTTTTAAGGGAAAAACTTAAATGATATCGTTAGAAAGTACATACTTGGGTTTAACTTCCACCAATAATAGAAAAATAATGAAATATCTTTTGATTTTTTTAAACTTGCTGATTACCTCAACTAGTTCCTACCATGAATGGTTGGTGGGAAAGAGTGGGAGTCTAGACTTCAGATTCATTGTTTTTTCTGTCCCTCCCCCCTTCCGCCTTTCTCCCGGGTAGAAGTGTCTGCCTGAAGCTGTGTAATCATGTATTTTTTCCTCCTACCAAATGCTTCCTTAAAATGATACATACATCCTTTGTACTAGAAAGTAGTAGCTACTGCTCCCTCCTTAGTTCCTGTTTTCCTGAGAAATAATACTTAGTCTTTGTAGTGATACTGACAGCATTCAATTGTTTCAAAAAGAGGATTTAGAGTAAGGCACACAGTTTATACTCTACATACCCTGAAAAACCTCCAGACCTAGGATAGGAAGAGCTTTTTCATAATACCTTTTTTAACAGAAGCTAGTGACATATGGGATCTGTATTTTTTTCCACTGCATGTAATATATGTTATTTGCTATAGGTTTATAGAATGGGATGTGTAGACAGGCTTTTTTATGAAGCTGTTTTCTTTCATCTTAGTCAACATGCTTGCAATCTGGGTAGCTGCCAACAGATGTGAGGTGGAGCCTTGAGTAAATCCTTTCCAGGGCAATCAGCTAGGTTTTCCTATCCCTTGTGGATAACTGAAATAAGGGATAACTACAGCCTAGTCAGCCATGTATTTCTTATTTTAAAAATAACTCACTTAGTCCTGGCCACGGTGGCTCAGTTGGTTGGGAGTGATCCTGTAAAGTGAAAAAGGTTGCTGATCTGATTGCCTGTCAGAGCATGTGCCTAGGTTGCAGGTTCATTCCCCTGTCCGGGTGCCTACAAGAGGCAACCAATCGATGTTTGTTTCTTATATCAATGTTTCTCTTCCTCTCTTCCTCCCTTCTCCTCTCTAAAAAAAAAAGAAAGAAAGAAAGAAAGCTTATTTATACTCAGCAACTTTACTCCTAGGTTTTTAGCCAGGAGAAATGAAAACGTATGTCCACACAAAAACTTGTGTACAAATGTTCATACCAACATTGTTCATAGTAACTGAAAAAGGAAAGCAATTCAAATGTCCATCACCTGATGGATGGGTAAACAAAATGTGGTGTATCCATATGTCAATAATAGAATATTATTCAGCAGTAAAGAGCAATGAAGTACTGGTATGTACTACAACATGGATGTGCCTCAAAAACATTATGGCTAAGTGAAAGAAGTCAGAAAACACCACGGTTCCATGTATATGGTTTGTTCAGAATAGGCGAATCTATGGAGACAGAAAGTAAATTAGGTTGCCGTGACTGGGGGAAGGGGAGATGAGGGGGAACCGAGAACAACTGTTAATGGGTATGGGATTTCTTTTTAAGGAGATAAAAATATTTTAAAAATGATTGTGGTGGTGTTTGCACAACTCTGTGAATATACTGAGAACAACTCAAGTGTACACTTTAACTAGATGAACTATATGGTATATAAATTATATCTCAATAGAGCTGTTAATAAAATAATAGCTCAATTGTAACTCTCCGCTCCATAAGTGTGAGCTGGGAAGAGTGAACTTCTCAAGGCACAGTATAGACAGAGGCGGGTGGTGGAGGGAGTGTCGTTTCACAGTGGAGAGACCTGAGAAATACTGCCTCAGACGGGTGATCAAGCTGACACGGTACAATGAGAATGGCACTTTACTTCTATGGTCTTCCTTTCCCAAACCCGTAACCCTAGTCTAAATATGATAAAAATATAAGACAGATACCAACTGAGGGAAACTCTAAAAATACTTGGCTAGTCCTCTTCAAAACTATCAAGGTCATCAAAAACAAAGAAACGTTGAGAAACTTACAGCCAAGAGAAGCCTAAAGAGACATGACAACTAAATGTAATGTGGTATCTTGGATGGGCTCCTGGAACAGAAAAAGGTCGTTAGGTAGAAACTAAGGAAATACGAAGTATACACTTTAATAATATATATCAGTATTGGTCCATTAATTGTGACAAAGCTACATAAATGTAAACTGTTAATAACAGAAGAAACTGGGTATGACCTAACTTCCCTTTACAGCAGTTTCCTCCTGTCTAAAGGGGAAAAAATAGTATCTACCTCATTGGTTTGTGGGATTTAAATGATTTAAGCTATTTTATGTAAAACATCTGAACAGTACCTGACAAATGATAAGTGCTCAATAAATGTTAGCTATTGTTACTACTATAGTAACATTTTCTTTCAGATATTTTATTTTAAAATTAGAGAGATTATGAAAAAATCTACCCAGTGCAAACTGTAGGGCAGACTGTTTTATAAGGAGTTCCAAAATGATGCCTTTCACAATATTTATTAAGTAACTGCCTGTTTCATAGGGAGGTGACTGGGAATGGAATATTTAGCTACATTTCCCTCCATAACAATCTATGTTTTTGATGGAATTGGAAGAAAGTGAAATTATATATATACACACAATTAATGAGACAAACAAATGAGAAATTTGCTCCCCCCAAAGAACCTCATGCCAGAAAAATAAATAGCAAAATTAACTAATTTTAATTATAGTTTTTCCACTGTTACTCGCCTTCATCTGACAGCCATCCTGAGGAACAATAAAATCTCAGTGGGAAACTGCACAGGGAACTCTAAATACAGAAGCAGCAACGAATACAATTAGTCCCTAAATTAAAAACACCCAGCTTATGAATATTACATACGTATAAAAGGTCAATCATACTGTTGTTGCCCAAGATACTGAGCGCCCAGTTACATTTGAAGTTCAGATAAAAAAATATATTTTTAGTGTACATACATATTGAATATTGCCTGGGACATACTTATACTAAATAATTATTCATTTTTTATCTGAAATTTAAATTTAATTGGCTATCCTGTATTTTTATTTGCTAAATCTGGCAACTGTATGGTAGCCATGTATATAATACCTTTCGATGTTTCTGGCAGTTTCTTTCTACAATTATCATGAGAAAATTAAAAAATTAACAGAACCCTTTTTGACTTTCAGACATTTTCTAAGCAGTAATTCTGTCAGCCATAATAAGAATGCTTTCTTTCTATCCAACAACACTGACTCATAGCCAAACAACAACAAAACAAAAACACCTAGTATCAAAGCACCAGCTTTTCCACCTAAATTCAAGAAAAAGTTTAAAACAATAATTTAGAGGTTTTTACTAGGAAAAAAAGGAGAAAACGTGAATAAATTAAAGAAAAAGAGGGAGAACAGCAGACAGAGACAGAGGGAGGTATGCAGACAGACACAGAGAAAAAGACCAATTTGAAAGACAGAGGAGGGACTAAAAGGGAGAGGGAGAAGGAGATGTAAGAACTCAGCATCGCAGGGTCTGAGGTGTGTATCAGAGACGGCAGAGCACTATACAGAGGCCCCCATCATCCTGTGATAGTCAGGAGCACAGCCAGGCTTGGAGGCCATGGTCATGACAGCCCAATCAGCGTCTCCCTAAGGACCAGATGCAGTTAAACTGAGGATTGGACGTGATGGTATTCTGCCTACCCTGCTGCAAAAGAATCCTTTGCTTTTGGCTTAAGATGAGACTATTAGAAATGAAGAAAGGAATGAAGTGAAGACGTGAGAGAGAGAAGGAGGGAGGAAGAAAGGAGAGAAGGAAGAAGTCTTCCTGGGAGGTATGAAGGGAGGGAGGCAGGGAAGGAGGAACAAAGGTTCCCAGCTTTGTTTTATGTTTAACATGATTTTTTATCTACCTCAACAAAACAGAGACTTTTTTTTTTTCCAAAAAATGGACAGTCTCGAGCTTGGCTTGGGAATTAAATCAATCAATCAATCTCTCTCTCTCTCTCTCTGTCACACACACACACCATGAAGAATTAGTTGTACGTTAAATCGTTACCAGGCCTAAAATTTCACACTCTGAGAAAAGAGTTTGAGGTGCTGTAATTTGGATTGTTTAACAAATGAAAAATGATATTATAGCACTTTACTACTGAAGATGGGGAAATTAATTTCTATTGCATGTATCTTTTTTAAAGTACATGGATTTGGAAATTTTAGAGAAAAATATCCTTATGTATCCTTGAAATAAAATATAAATGTGGTCCTGGCTACAATGTCTACATATCAAAACTCTATGTGCCCCAGTTATCTGGAGAGAAAAATGCCTAATGTCAAGAAGTAAGGATGGTGAGAGCAGTGTTTGGGGTTGTTTAATTTAGAAAGAAGGCTGGATAATAGCCAATAAGTTTCTTGGCTTTAAATAAGATCCTGGTGACATGTTTCATTTTGATTTCTGAGATTAATTAATTATGGGAAAAATCTTAGAATTTATTTAAAGGGTCACATGGGAAAAGTCATACACCAGTAGAGGGGCTTAGTCTAAAACTGAGGAGTTCCAAGATAGGATGACTGGTGTGTGGAAAATTACTAAGAAACAAATAATAGCTAATGTTCTTGCTTTCCAAATTAGAAAGCAGAAATTCTTTTTGAGACCACTGCAGAGTTCATTAGAACCTTTACAAACTTTTTTTGGAAAGAACTTGGTATACCGTGAGTCAGAAACTTTTCTGAATTGTTTGGTGTTGTATTTCTAGGACCTAGCATAAAATAATAGATTGTATTACCAAACCTATAAATAGAAGACAGCAAATTCAAGAACAGCTTCAAATTGTGATAAATGGAGAAACTGAAAGATCAATAAAAAGGGCTCAATAAAGAAAAAAATACAAATCGTTTTACTAGCCTGGAACTGGTTTTAGCAATTTAAGTTCCTTAAGAATTTGCTAAGATTACTGCAAAAAGGAATGGAAAACCCTTTCCCCTTTCCCCACATAACAATAAAAAAAAATGTCGAAGAAAAAAAAGGAATGGAAAATGGAAAGGAATACAGCTGAAGCATCAGACTTTAAAGAAACCTACAACACTTCTGTTGAAATTTAAAATACAAAGGTGAAGATTTATCTTTGGTCTCTCGTTTATCTATGCCTGAGAATAGTTTCACATACTTTAATTGCTTTTCAATTTTTGTTGAACGACAGAGTATTTGAGAGATTTTCTACCATGAAATACACCCCCAAAAATGAATACATTTTTTTTCTTTGAAAAGGAATAAGATATGAGCAAAATATCTAGTCTAGGGAGCTAAATTTTAGCTTGTCTTTTCCTCAGTCCTCTCTCCTCTTTAGTCTGAGGTTTCCTGCAAAAATAATAAAAATAATGGCAAAGTCACATGTCTGGTCACACACTCATTCTTCTTTCTCAACTTCCCTCTTTATTTCATGCCTTTCCTCTGGTGGAGTTCTTTTACAACTTCTGATTATGTTGAAGTCATACTAATTATTGCTTCCTAAAAGTCATACTAATAATTTATCCCATATATTAATTACTACTTTTGCCAGAAAAATCTATAGTCATGATTTAATCCTTTTTTTTATACCAAACATCCCTTGCCTCATCTGCTTGTAACTCCAGATTCTTCAGTTTTCCACATACCTTGCTTCACATTTTCCTATTGAAAAGATCACTTTTATTAAGAATTACCATTATGTAAATGCTATTCTCACAGAATATACCACTAAAGCTAAATTCATCCTACAAAGTGCATCAGTTTAGGGAAACAAATTCTCAAGTACACAATGTTCTCTATTTGTATGAGTAATCGTTTTTAGGAAAATATCAAGTAATTCTCAAAATTTGCAAAGTAAATTGCTATAGTTTAATTCAAAATCATCAAGTTTTCAGTTAAAGCACTGTTATATTCTATAATATCTACTCTTTTACTTAAAACTGATTAGTGTAATAAAACTCTTAAAAATACCATTATTACCCTATGAATTCTATCATATTTGTGCCAAGAGTAAAACTTTCACTTTTGTGTGTAGTAGTAAATGGAAAAGTGAACTTTAGTTCTTTTTCCTAATTTAGGAAGACTGTCAGTAACTATATTTTTTTGGCGCTCCATCGGGATACAGGTGCAGTTCCTTTCTAGATTTCACATTGTCTGGAATGTTCCATTATTTTGATCCAAAATATACTTTATGTTCCACAAATAAGAGAAAGAACTGGAAGGCCTGGCTTATTTTACAAAAGTAATTTTTTTAATTCTTTGAAAAATTTCAGTGTTATATATTTTACTCATGTTTTCATGATCAATGAGGTACATTTCCCCGTGTTTTACCATTTTGCTAATTATAAAAGTAATACAGGAATTTTCTGGAAAACTCAGAAAATATCAAGAAAAGAAATATTGTCAAAACTCCATGCCCCAGATATAAGACAATTTGGAGCATTGTCTTCAAGTTGTTAGTCAATTTTTAATTCTATGAAAGTTCTGAACTTGGTTTTTAAATAATATATTGCAAGTCCTCTATTTTCAACTTCCTGAGATAGGAAGACAATTTTGCTACTCTTTCTCCTCAAAAATAGTCCCGGATTTGATTATGTAAAATTGAGGGGGCGGGTGGGATTCAGAAATAAAAATATCTGTTGTGACAACAGAGAGAAGTGTATCAAAGGGAGTCAGCTTAAAGACAATTTGTGCACATTGACCATGCCCTAAATACATAGCACAAAGCTTAAGTTGCTTAAAAATTTTGCCTATTTTGGAGTTACTTAAATTTCACCTTAATAGTCCTTCTAAATTCTTTCTAGTATTTTAAAAAATTTTTAGTCTTTCTTTCTTCCTAGAAAGAGGGGAAGGGCCCTGGCTGGTGTAGCTCAGTGGATTGAGTGCAGGCCTGCAACTCAGAGGATCGCAGTTTGATTCCCAGTCAGGGCACATGCCTGGGTTGCAGGCCAGTTCCCAGCAGGGGATGCACGAGAGGCATCCACACATTGATATTTCTCTCCCTCTCTCCTTCCCTTCCCCTCTAAAGATAAATAAATAAAATCTTAAAAAAATGAAAGAGGGGAAGGGAGGGAAAGAAATATCGATGTGCAAAAGAAACATCGATGGGTTACACATTTCTGTTCACAGGCAGGCGCTCAATCCACTGAGCCACACCAGTCAGGGGTCCAGTGCTTTTTTTTTAAATGTCTGAAAGGTTATTTGTGGGCTTACAAGTGTTCAGAAAAACATTTGAGCATGAGAAATGTTCAGTTGTTTCAGTATTCTAGGTTTAAAAAATGGTAATAATTTTTTACAAATTTTCCAGTACCTTTTTGGTTTGTATAAAATCATGGCAAATAAATTTTTTTCCTCAAAATAGAGTCACATGTAATAGTAATCAAGGGCTGAGATACGATAAAAGTATTACCTTTTTATCATATGATGTATTTAGGGTCCCTAAACTGCTATATTTCAATATTTAATCATTTCTGAAGACAAACATTTACTTCCTTTCAAAATTAAACAAACAAACATGAAGTCTTATTTAAGATTTAAATTGGGTGATGTATTACCAGATCTCAGTTTTGTTATTTCTTTCTAAGACAGCATTCATTTTGGATGGGTGCTGAACAAACATGTGTATGACTTTCACTGGCATGCAAAACAGTATGTTTTCCTTGTTTGATTTTGTGTTTGGCAATCAATTCCCTGAGCTGATGGGCTGCGTGACTTAAACCTATAAATTTTTGTCACAATTTTCAATTAAATTTGTCAAAATGATAGCATGTGTAATCTTTTCTCTTTTTGCCCACTAAACATTAGCTAATTCTTTCAACTTGGAATTTTTTTGCAAGGATCTAGAAAAAGAAAGAAGGGGATATCTGTTGCCAAATATAATGGAATAAATTGTAGTTATATTTTTGTAGGTAATTTGTGGATATGCAGTGCAATTTCCTAATAAATATTACTTGATTTCTCAGGCAATTTGCTTCAGACATTACATTCTCTCCCACAATACAAAAAAGTAATGTCACAAAGGTGAATTCTAAGATACATATTGACAATAAAGGGCCGTAAGCACACAGTGGGCAAAAGTCCTAGCAAACTTGAAAAATATTTAACTGAACAATAATGGAGCAATGCCAAATGCTAAAAGTCACCAAAGATAATTTTAATTGTTGTAGATATAATGGTGTTCAATGACAGCTGTTTTGGAACAAAAAGGTTATTTCCTGCAAATTTAAGTAAGTTTTCTCCTAAAATAAACTCTCATTGATTGTTAAAATTACCAATTGTCCTTAATGGCAAATGGACACCAAAGTTGGCTAATTACTTTGAATATGGAGTCACTCCTACATGTTGATTTGTAAACACTATCTGGAGGAAAAATTAAAAGACATAATGTAGCCCAGTGTTATTTCTCCCTATGGAGATATTACAAGGCTCTTATGTAAGAGAAGTAGTTGAAAAAAATATCTAAAGCAGAAAGTACTTACGAACTGAATGTTGCAACTTTCCCAGTAAGCACAGCTTCCTCTCTCCTTTCCCCTCTCTTTTTTTGGAAATGACAAGAATAAGCTTTTTTAAAAACTAATTTTTACTACATTACAAATAAAGGATATAATTATTTAACAAAAGAGATTTAACTTCTTAGTCAACAAAAATTTATTTTGTGCTCTGGCCTAATACTACTAGAACTAGCTACTTTGGATTTTGTGTTTATTTATATGTTACAAGTCTATTTTAAAGTTTATTTGACCCAAGGTTATCATTTTATGCATTACGGTAATGATCCAATGCTATTTTTTGTTTTTATAAATTTTAAAAATGTGTATTAACTGCTACTTCAGTCAAAGTAATGTGGGGAAATGCAGCGATAAACAGGGTACAGTTCCTATTCTTAAATGTAGAGACACAGTCATTTGGTACATTTTCTAATGTATCTTATTGCTTCATTTTTTAAATTGAGAAAACTAATATTTATACATTATTCTTAAAATTGGAGAGTTCACAAAAAGATAAAGAATAAGAATAACTTTAAATATATCCCACCATCCAGAGATAACCACTGTTAAAGCATGAGCTTATTTTTTTGTACCGCTGCATTTACAAATATATTTAAACAAGATGTAGTCTTTTGTGTTTTTAAAAAATTTTAGTTATCAGTTCAACAATGATGAGAAAAGAACTGAAATTTTTAAAAAGAACTCTCATTAAGAATTTCTGTTATCTTTAGATGCTTAAGATTTTTTAAAAATTTAGTTCTATTTCTTCTTTGTAGTATCCCAGCATAAATTATATATGCTTGTTAGGTGGTATTCCAGTATTTTCTGCTTATGTACTTCTTTTAGAACACTTGATTTTAAGCAAGTAACATTTATTAATGTCAGAGATCAAAAAATACATAAAATCTATGTTTTAAAAAGATTAAAAGGTTAAGAGAAAATTTATATGAGGCTTAATCTTTGCCAACAAGTAATGAAGCATGTAAGTAATTTAATACAATCATTAGTACTTTGCCAATCAAAAGTTTTAGAACCTAGTCATTTTGTTCCACTCTCTTTTGTGGAATATATTTAAAAATTTATTCTATAGTAATAGTATACTGACTTTTAAAAGGATAAATCTATGTGTTCCGACATGAAAAGACCTTATTAAGTGAAAAATTCACAGAACTATGTATTTCAAATAATTTATGCTAAACAACTATGAAAGTTTGTATGCTAAAGTACATATGTACTTTATGAAAATAAACAGAAAAGAGACTAACAATTAATGCCTCAATCTGAGAAGGAAAGTGGAAGTGGGAGGACAGTAAGGGGGAACTTTTAGAATTTATTCTAGATGTTTCTGCATTCCTTATGACAAAAGTAAATTCATACATTACTGTTGTGATTATTTTTCAATGGAAGAAATTAAAATAACCTAACATCCTATCATCATTTATATTGGTCCTTTTTACTACTCTGAATTCTAGTTATTTCTGTAACTATCTAATGTCTTCTTTAAAAAAATTGGAAGCTCCTAAAGAACATATATACATTGTATTTAGCATTTTCCCCACAGCCCTGGCATTGGTGCTTTGGCACATTAGGTCCTAAATATGACTGTGTTGAATGTCTGAAATCATGACATAGATACATTGTAATTTAGAATCCACTATTTTACCAGAGCCACAAAACTATTATCTTATAGAGAGAAATCTACAAAGGACTTTCATTGTAAGTCCTCTAATACAAAAAAAATTGGATAATATTGCCTTTTCTAGAGTAATTACTAGAAGAAATAAGACCTGGGAGAACTGAAAGTAACCACTTCTAGTACCCCTGCAAGATCAGCTAAGAGCTCTGCAATAGGCACCATGTTTTCTATTGTGAAAGAAAGAGCTCTGGGAACTCATTGGAACACGACAACTGATAGAAGGAAAGAAGGAAATTTTCAATTCAATTTTATAATTTGAAATAGGAAGGAAAAAGTGTTAAGGGAGCCTATCCCTGACTGTCAATATACACCTTAAACCCAGACAGATATGGCTTTGTTTGATATGGCAAGTACAGCTGTAAATTGTAGTTTAAAAAAAAAGTCAGCCTACTTCATTAATTATATTAATGAATTCCTAAGCAAAAAGGACTGGATGGACATTTATTGCAGGTGAATTCTTTCATAAAACATACACAGTACCAAATAGCTTAATTTTTTAAACTGACAGCTCCTTTCTGGATCTATTTGGATCCAGCCACAGAAATAGAAGCATGGCTAGAAATGCATTGGCCCCTTCGTTCTTGAGGCTCCTCTTTCTTTCTTTTCACCGGCTCTTTCTCCTTAGCCTAAAATCATGTACAAACCTCTCTTACCTTAAAAAATAAAAACAAAAAACCCCCCACCTTAGTTAGATTCAGTGTATACAATCTATGCTCTTTCCTTCACTGGCAAACATCTCTAAGAGCCCTTGGCATTTATTAGCTCCACTTCCTCACCACAACTGGTAACCCGAAATGGCTAGAAGGCTGGACTCCGGAGTTAGGTAGAGCTGAGTTATCTTGGATCTGTGGCAAACTTGTTGTATAACTATAGTCAAGGTCTTTCTGTGTCTCAATTTGCTCATCTGTAAAATGAGGATGACAATATTAATAATATTATCATACTTCCTGACCTCAGAGGGCTATAGTGAAAATTAATTAGCACAATGCTCACAATAGGTGCTAAATAAATGTTTCTGACTGCCATGGCTTCTGCCTTCACTTCCTCTTTTACCAGTGTTTATCAGGCCAATCTTATTTGACTTGTCTACGTCATCTGAGAGAATTGTCTGCTTTCTTTCTTTGGCCTTCATTATACCAGGCCATTTTCATTTTTCTTTTTTCTACTTCTCTAGCTGTTTCTTCTCAGATTCCACCTATCCCTTAAAATCTCACCTTCCCCAAAGACTTCTCCTCAGCCTCCTTACCTTCTTATTCTCCCTGGCAATCTCATTCATACCAGTGGAGTTCAGTTGCTAGGAAAACAATGACAACTCCACATTATATTTCCACCACGGACCCCTTTCCAAGAACCCTGTCTACAGGAGTAGATAGCCAACTGTCTGTTGACATCTTCACTTGGTTACCTTCCACAAACACCTAAACTCCTACCTGTCTCAAACTGAACCTATCAACTACCCAAGTCCAAAAACTGAGCATCAGCTTAGACTCATACTCTGTAGTGCAAATGTTTTTTTTTTGTTTGTTTGTTTGTTGGTTTGTTTTTATTTGTTTGTTTTCAAGGCCTTTGATCCTACCTCCTAAATATTTCATATGGCTACATTCTACTCACCCTTCAAAATTAAACTCAATATTACCTCTTTGGGAAGCCTTCTCATTGACCATCCCTGAACCTGGGTTAGATTTCTCCCCATTTTACGTACCCCCATGTGTGATGACACTCTCACAGCACTTATTGCATTGTATTCTGCTTTTTTTAAAAACTTGCCTGTCTCCTCTACAGGATTGTGAGATCCTTAAAAACTGGGTTTTTGTCTTTCAGCCTAACATAGTATGTAGCAAAGAGGATGTGCTTCATCCAGGTTTCAGCTTAATTCCACTGCTGTCTCAGGCATACTCAACAGCCTAGAATTTAGCTCAATGATGTTGCAAACAATTTAGAAAATGTTAAATCTATTCCTAGATAAGTAAGAATTAACTGTATTCTAGAGTTCAAGGGATCCTCGCCAAGTCAATAAATTACTTGGTGTTTGCTGAATACCAACTGCTTTCCCCAAATACTGAATAGTTTACTATTTCCATTTCTCACATTTGTTACTGAGAGTAACTGGAATTAAATTTTCCTTTTTTTGAGAAGGAAGAGATTTTTTGGTAAATAACATTTTAAATGATGGCCCTTAAATACTTGAGAAGGCTATTCTTCTCTGTCTTGACTGGGACTTGGATTCTAATTCGTGTAATAGAAAACAATATTAAAAATCTGCCCTTATATATTGAGTTCTAACGAATATTTCTGACCTTTTCATTATAGAAATGATTCTCAAATTTTAATATGCATAAGAAGTACCCCAGAAGCAAGGAAGGAAAGAAGGAACCAAGATTGGGAATGCTGATATAAATTGGGCATTATTATTAATACACCACCAACACTTCACACTAAAACATGCAATTGTTAGTTTGCCAGAATTCTGGGATTTGTCTTAGAAACGGTCACTAGTTATATCACATTTTTTACATCAGATAGTTTTTGTATTGTCCTTATGGGTATACTTAAGGACATTAAATTCTATGCTTATTTGCTAGTGTCTAATATTTAGGAATCACAAATAAATCTAAATTGCTCTTATTGCTCATAAACATTTGTTCATTTGCACATATTTGTTGAGTACCTACTATGTACCAAGCATATATGCACTTTTCAATGAAAAATATCAGGATTTAGGGGTTCTTCCTGTTTGGAATAGATTGTTATTTTAAATATAATAGTAATTCAGTAAATGTGTGTTGACTCACTGAATAAATTTAGTGTAGAAAATACTATTATTTGAGCTCTTTTGAAATCTATACAAGAATGCTGTCAAAAAAGTTGCATTGTTAGAACAAGTATCAGGAAATCCCCTTGGTAGTTGTAATACTTTAGTGATATAAAATATAAAAACTGAATTGGAGGATCATAATGTAAAGTTGAACAATACACTGAATCCTTTTTAAACAAAAAAGGAAAATTTAAAGGAACTGTATAATATACATTTAAACTAGAAATGTGCTTTTTAAGATTAATGAAATAATTTTCAATTCAACTTTCAAAGAGAGAACCAAAAGGTCTGAAAAAATAATCTATGATAGTAAATCCATTATACGTTACAGTAAAATAAAGTGCTTGACTTTTAATCCAAGATGTATACAACATACATGAATTTATCAACCTTCCCTACTCCAAAAGCCCATCAAAATGATTAAGGCCACTGCTAATCTGTGAAGCATTTTTGTGTAAATTAGGAAAAGGCACCTGTTCTTTCAGGTAGAATGAGGTCCTGGCTAGGATTTCAGACCATCTTTGTCCACTTGACTGGCCCCTTGGGGCAGAGTTACAACCTGTATAATAATATGCCGTAGTTCTGGAATAACAGAAAGACAAAACAAGATAGGTAGGTGGAGAAGGGAAAAGCAAAAACATAATAGCTCTTATTTATTTAAGGGGAATATGTAAATAATCCTTTTTCACAATAACATTTTAAAAAATTGAGTTTAAGTCATATGCCATACAATTAACCTTTTTAAATGTACATTTCAGTGGGCTTTTGTATTTAACAAAATTGTGAAACCATCACCATGTTCATCACCCCCTAAAGAAACTTTCTTATTTTCTCCTCTCCCACCTCCTGGAAACCACTAATCTATTTCTGTCACTATGGATTTGCCTATTCTATTATATTTCATATAAATAGAATGATATATGAGGCCCTTTGTGACTGACTTCTTTCACATGGCATAATGTTTTTGAAGCTTATACATGTCATAGTGTGTAACAGCATTTCATTCCTTTTTAGTGCTGAATAATATTCCATTGTATAGATATACCTGTTAATTCATTAATACATTGATGGACATGTGGATGTCCATCAATGTATTTTCACTTTTTGGCTACTATTAATAATGCCACTGTGAATACTGGTATACAAGTGGCTTGACATTTTACAAGAAGCTTATGAGGATTATAGGATATTTGAACAGAAATCACTCTAGACAGCCATGCTCTTGATTTTGCATTATCTAACTCCCAGAAGCTTCTCTCTTCTTTTTAATTTTTTTAAAATTGATTAATTAATTTTTCAGTCATCCCTTCCTCCACTCTGGCAACGATCACTTTGTCCTCTGTATTTATGGGTCTGTTTCTGTTTTGTTTTGTTTGTTTGTTTTGTTTCTCTAGATTCCACAAATAAGTGAAATTATATGATATTTGCTTTTGTCTGATTTATTTTACTTAGTATAATATCCTCTCAGTCCATCCATGTTGTTGCAAATAGCAAGCTTTTATTCTTTTTTATTGAAGAGTAATATTCCATTGTACATATATATGGGAACCTAGGTTGCTTCCATATTTTGGCAATTGTAAGTAATGCTACAATGAATGCAATGGTGCATATATATTTTTGAATTAGTGTTTTTGTTTTCTTTGGATAAATATTCAGAAGTGGAATTGCTGGGTCATATGGCAGTTCTGTTTTTAATTTTTTGAAGTATCACTATACTGTTTTTCATAGTGGCTACACCAATGTACAAGTCCACCACTGGTGCACAAGTGTACCTTTTTCTTCACATTCTCACCAACTTTTGTTATTTGTTGACTTTTTTATAATTGCCATTCTGACAAGTGTGAGGTTGTATCTCATTGTGGTTTTGATTTGAAGTTCCCCTGATGATTAGTGATGTTGAGCAAATTTTCATGTACCTGTTGACTGTTTGGATATCTTCTTTGGGAAAGTGTCTATTCAGATCCTTTATTTGTTAAACAGGTTGTTAGGGGTTGGTGTCATTGTTGTTGTTGTTATTGAACTGTATGAGTTATCCATATTTTTTGGATATTACTGTCTTTCAGATATATCATTTGCAAATATATTCTCTCATTTAGGAGGTTCTCTTTTTATTTTGTTGATGGTTTACTTCACTGTGCAGAAAATTTTTAGTTTGATGTAGTTTCATTTTTTTCTTGTTGCCAAAGAGACATGTCCAAGAAGGTACTGCTAAGACCAATGTCAAAGAGTTTCTACCTATGTTTTCTTCCAGGAGTTTTATAGTTTCAAGTCTTACATTTAAGCCTTTAAGCTATTTGAGTTTATTTTTGTATATGGTGTAAGAAAATGGTCCAGTTTTATTTGTGTGTCTGTGTATCTGTCCAGTTTTTTTAACACCATTTACTGAAGAGATGGTAATTTCCCCATTTTATATTCTTGCCTCCTTTGTTGTATATTAATTGACCATATAAGCATGGATTAATTTCTGGGCTCTCACTTCTGTTCCATTGATTTATTTGTCTATTTTTGTGCCAGTAATATACTGTTTTGATTATTGTAGCTTTGTAGTATAGTTTGAAATCAGGATGCCTGATACCTCCCACTTTGTTTTTTTTTTTTCCTCAAGATGCTTTGGCTATTCAAGGTCTTCTGCGATTCCATATACATTTTAAGATTATTTGTTCTAGTACTGAGAAGAATGGCATTGATATTTTGATTGGGATTGTGTTGAATCTGTATAATGCTTTGGGTAGTACATGCATATTAACAATCCTTGCAGTCTACAGATATGGTATATATTTCCATTTATTTGTGTTCTTTTCAATTTCCCTCTTCAATATTTTATACTTTTCAGAATACAGATCTTTCACCAACTTGATTAAATTTTGTCCTAGGTGTTTTATTCTTTATCGATTAACTGTAAATGGCATTGTTTTCTTATTTTTTCCTTCTGATAATTTGTTATTAAAGTATAGAAATGCAACAGATTTCTCCATATTAATTTTGTATCCTGAAATTTTACTGAACTCATTTATTAGTTCTAACAGTTTTTGATGGTGTCATTAGGGCTTTCTATATATGTATCATGTCATCTGCAAATAGTGACAGTCTTAGTTCTTCCTTCCCAATATGCATTTCTTTTATTTCTTTTTCTTGTATGATTGCTGGACTTCCAATACTATGGACTTCCAATACTATGTTGAACAAAACTGATGAGACTGAGGATCCTTGTCTTATTCCTAGTCTTAAAGGAAAAGCTTTCAGCTTTTCATCATTGAGTATGTATGGTGTTAGCTGTGGGTTTGTCATCATAGCCTTTATTATGTTGAGTTATGTTCCTTCTATACCCACATTGTTGAGAGCCTTTATCATAAAAGGATGTTGAATTTTGTCAAATGGTTTCTTGGCATCTATTGAGATTATCATGATTTTTACCTCTGGTTTTATTGATGTGATATGTCACACTGATTGACTTGAGGAATAAAATATATATATTTTTAATTCTGCATACTGGGGCCCTGGCTGGTGTAGCTCAGTGGATTGAGCATGGGCCTGTGAAGCAAAGGGTCACCGGTTCAATTCCCAGTCAGGGCACATGCCTGGGTTGCAGGCCAGATCCCCAGTAGGGGACACATGAGAGGCAACCACACATTGATGTTTCTCTCCCACTCTTTCTTCTTCCCTCCCCCTCTCTCTAAAAATAAATAAATAAAATATTTTTTAAAAATTCTGCATACTGGGTAAAGATATTTAGAAATTGACTTACTGAAATTTTACTGAGAGAACAAATGAATAGTTATGAGAGATTAAAATCTTAAAAATACTTTGAGGAGGAAAAATATCCATTTTATGGTGGTAGGAAGAGATGCTGATGAGCTATGATGTCAATAAACAAAGTATTAACTCTTCAATAAAGCATACACATCTCACCACCTTCTTCTCCCACTTCCTACCACTACAGTACAAAAGTTTCTAAACATATAAATGCAATTCATAACCAACCTACCAGTTACTCAAATATTTAAAATGCAGTAGAAATGCAAAACAGAAGGAAAAAGTCACCCTGTTCCAAAGTGTCACTCCAGAAACGGGCTCCAAATTCCATGTTCTAGATGTATGAAAAATTCTCCTTTAGGTATCAGTTTCAGGGCTAGGAAGCTGAAGACTGGAAAGAAGGCTGTTTTACCAATGACGTATTTCAAAGACATAGAACAGAAATTTCAGAAATTTGTATGGAACCATAAACAACCCTGAGTAGCTGCAGCAATTCTGAGAAAAATAAACAAAGCAGGAGAGGTCACAATACCAGATATCAAACTGTATTACAAGGCCACTATAATCAAAACAGCCTGGTACTGGCATAAAAACAGACACATAGACCAATGGAATAGAACAGAGAGCCCAGAAATAAACCCAAGTCTATATGGTCAATTAATATTTGACAAAGGGGGAAGAAGTATAAAATGGAGCAAAAATAGCCTCTTCAACAAATGGTGTTGGGCGATCTGGACAGCTACATGCAAAAAAAAGAAACTCAATCACCAACTTACACCATACACAAAAATAAATTCAAGGTGGATGAAACACTTAAATATAAGTCGTAACACCATAAAAGTCCTAGAGGAGAACACCGGCAGGAAAATCCCAGACATTCCATGCAGCAACACCTTCAGTGATATGTCCCCTAGAGCAAGGGACATAAAGAAAAGAACAAACAAATGGGATCTCAGCAAAATAAAAAGCTTCTGCATGGCTAAAGAAAACAGCATTAAAATAAAAAGAGAACCAAGTATATGGGAACATATTTGCCAATGATATCTTGGACAAGGTTTTGATCTCCAAAATATATAAAGAACTCACAGGACTCCACTCCAGGAAGACAAACAACTCAATTAAACAATGGGCAAAAGACTTCGACAGACACTTCTCCATGGAGGACATACAGAGGGCCCAGACACCTATGAAAAGGTGCTCAGCATAACTAGCCATCAGAGAGATGTAAATTAAAATCACAATGAGATACCACTTCACACCAGTCAGAATGGCTATCATAAACAAATTAACAAACAAGTGTTGGAGAGGATGCAGAGAAAAGGGAACCCTAGTGTACTGTTGGTGGGAATTCAGACTGGGCAACCACTGTGGAAAACAGTATGGAATTTAACTCCATACTGTTTGGCAGTTCCAAATGGAACTGCCTTTTGACCCAGCAATTCCACTGCTGGGATTATACCCTAAGAGCCCTGAAACACCAATCCAAAAGAACCTATGCACCCCAATGTTCATAGCAGCACACTTTACAGTAGCCAAGTGCTAGAAGCCAACTAAGTGCCCATCAGTAAATGAGTGGATCAAAGAACTATGGTACATTTACACAGTGGAATTCTATGCAGCAGAAGGAAAATAGGAGCTCCTACCCTTTGTGACAGTGTGGATGGATCTGGAGAGCATTATGCTGAGTGAAATAAACCAGGAAGTAAGGGATAAATACTGTATAATCTCACCTTTAACTGGAACATAATCAACAAAAGAAAAAAGCAAGCAAAATATAACCAGAGACATTGAAAATAAGAACAAGTGAACAACAGCCAGAGGGAGGCGGGGAGGACACAGTGGGGAGAAGAGTTTTCAGGAACTACTATAAAGGACACATGGACAAAACCAAGAGGGAGGGTGGAAGCAAGGGAAGGAGGTGGATTTGACTGAGGTGGTGGGGAGGGGTAGGGAGAAAATGCAGACAATTGTAATTGAACAACAATAGAGTAATTTTTAAAAAAACTGTCGGCCCTGGCTCGTATAGCTCAGTGGATTGAGCGCAGGGCCTGTGAAGCAAAGGGTCACCGGTTCAATTCCCAGTCAGGGCACATGCCTGGGTTGCAGGCCCGGTCCCCAGTAGGGGGCACATGAGAAGCAACCACACACTGATGTTTCTCTCCCACTCTTTCTCCTTCCTGTCTCCTCTCTCTAAAAATAAATAAATAAAATATTTTTAAAAAATTGTTGTCCATTTACACAATGGAATTCCATGCTGCAGAAAGAAAGAAGGAGCTCCTACCCTTTGTGACAGTGTGGATGGATCTGGAGAGCATTATGCTGAGTGAAATAAGCCAGGTGGTGAAAAAGAAATACCATATGATCTCACCTATAAGTGGAACCTAATCAACAAAACAAACAAGCAAGCAAAATATAACCAGAGACATTGAAATAAAGAACAAACTGGCAGTTACCAGAAAGGGGGGGGAGAGAGATAATAGGGGAAGGGCCATCAAGGAACATGTATAAAGCACGCATGGACGAAACCAAAGGGGGTAGGTTTGAGGGTGGGGCAGGGGAGTGTGTTGGGGTGAAAATGGAGACAACGGTACTTGAACAAGAAAAAAAAAAGCTGTTGTGATGGCCATAGCAGCAAGAAGTCTATCAGTAGCTTAGTTCATATCCTTTAGGCATTTAAGAAATGGGCACCTAGATGCCTGAAAACCTCTCCTGTAAGAGAGGATAAGGGAAATTATGTTATTGAAAAATCATAGTAGGAACAGAACATCCGAAAATCACTCTACTAGGAAGCTGAGCTCTTGAGCTTAAACTTCCCAGTCCCCAGACTCAGCTCAAAGCAAAAATTTTGTATCAATAATAGTTGTTACATGTATCAAAAGCAAAGTGGACACATGGGTCCCAATGTTCACAATAAAATTATGTTCATAAAAACAAAAAAGCCTCTGATTACTCAAGTAATACTCAATTCAGTAGCTGAGCTTGGGGCTTACATAAATAAGTATTAACCAATTTTGTAGCCATCAATGTTAAAAATACAACTTCAAAAGGTGATTAAATTTTGACGTTCCTCCTGTTTTGATAATAAAAATCTGTTCAGAGACTGCCACTTGCCGTATGTTAGGTATAACACAAGCTAGGGATACAAGAGTGGATTTTAAGAGTCCCTGTCTTAGCAGGTATTAGGAAATCTCTGTTCCTTCCTCTTAATTTTCCTGTGAACATAAATCTGCTCTAAAATAATAATAAAGTCTTTTAAAAATTGCTGCATTCATGGAGTTTACATTCTAGCATAGGGAGCCAAACAATAAACAAGTTTAAAAAGTAATTTCAGGTAATGATTCATGGCATGAAGAAAAATAAAACTGTTAAGAGATTAAAGAATGATAGTGATAGAAGACCTCATGATGAGGCGACACTTGAATTATTTACCTAATAATAGCTTGGTTTTGCAAGTTAAACACTCAGCAATCAATCATTCAACAAACATTGATTGCCCATTTATTTGGTATCAGGTGTGATAGTGCAGTATGTCCTGGGTTTAAAAAAAATCGATAAATCATTGCTTCTTCTGACAAGGCACTTAATCTTAGTAAGGGAAGAGAGACTCTTCATCAACAGCCTATATCTAATTGTAACTACTGTTAGACCAGAAGACTGCACTAAGTGAAGAGAAACAAGTAGAAGCACAGAGGGAAAAGATTACTCCCAGTGAGATTTTCCAGAAGGAAAGTTTAGGGTCTTGCAATGCTCCCAAACCTTTAGTACATGTTTAGTACATGATAGTCATTTATACAGCCCAAATAGAGGGTAAAGGACAATAAAAGAAGAGAATTTCTTGTGGCTGAAGGTGACTACCCCCCAGGGCTCTGCCAACTCAGGCTCCCATCTACTCCAAAGCTTAAAGTGAAATCTGTTCTCAGCATACTCACACAAGAGTTGTTTTGGTTTTGGGAGTATTTGGTGGGGGGGGGGGGGTTGTTTTTAGCAACTGAGACTACCATAACCACTTTTCCACAGGTCCAAGTTCCTTGCCCATTTCTCAACCTGAACATATTTATATCCTTACATCTTCTGAAACTCTGTAGCTACAGACAATAGTTCTCCCAGCCATGAACATATTTTACAGCTCATCCATGAAAGTCCTTAAGAGTTCAAAAATTTCAGTTTAGAAACTTTTCTGTTAAATCCCAATTCTGCCAAAGGAAATCAAACCAACTTTTAAATACAAGACTTAAGAACAACATTTTAAAACAGTTTGAACATTTTATGATGAAATGTGTTTTGAGGATTTGCTTTAGAATCATACAGAGAGAGGGAAATTGGTGAGGGTATAGAAGAAACAAAATTGACCATAAACTGAAACTGGGTTATGAGTATGGTGAGGGTGGCTGGGAATGTAGGCAGGGTGGGTGGGGAGGAGTGTCATTATAGTATTTTGTCTACTTCTATATTTGTCTAATGTTTTCCATCACAAAAATTTTTGTGGTTTAGTTTTACACAGCAAAACCTAGGACCTATAAATTTACATGGACATCCTGAGAAAATCATGCTCATACAGGAATCTGGGGTCCATAGCTATTTCAAAATCTATCTGTTATAGTAGTGAACATTTTTACATGCAAGACAGATAATAGAGTGGCCATGTAGACTGATAGCTAAATGTGATGCATACATTAAAAAAACCTCTTCACTTAGCAGCCAAACTGGGCTTTACTATATTAGTGATTGACTATCAGAAAAAACATTCTCAGTGCTTTCGCCCATTTAATAAACAACATTTATTGAGTTCCTACTAAGATTTGGCATTTCCCCATGTTATCTCATCAATAAGATTATGAAGATACATTATATTTTCATTTTGTAGATGAGGAAGCTAAGCCTCAGAGAGAGTGAGTTTTCTGCTCAAGGTCACAATGAGCAGAGATAAAGGTCAGGACTCTTTCCATTCTACCAGTACTTAATTAAAACAAAACTCTCAAAAGAAAAAGACAAATAGAAAGTAGGACAGATTTCCTGTTCTGCAAACTACCTCAAGGTGACCAGGAGTGCTCATCCTCCCACCATCTGCTTACTCTACTTCCTACCTCTTGTTACTTAGAGGTCTGATACACAAAACTGGTCAATTTTTAGGGGAAAAAAGTAGAGAAATATTGATGAAGCAAGACAAAATGTCCTCTTTTTTATCCCCTGAAAGTCAGAAGTATTTTTGAAACTTTGAAAGATCTTTTCAAACCATTAAAACTTTAAAACTTAAATAGTCTAACTCAAAACTACTGAACCTACCAGATTAAATTTCTTGGAATTAAATATCATTGTGGTGTTCACAGATTATAAAAGATAAAATATTTTCAAAAGTAGGGAGCTATTTCATTCAATATTAAAGTGTATTATTGAAGAAATGGTCTTAAAATTATGTCTCTTTCAAGTTTTCCAAATTATCTAAAAGAAAGCTTAAGTTGGCATATTAATAGAAAATGAAATACTAATTTGGGCATATTTCCATGTTTTTTGTTTTGAATCAATACATAACTGTATTGTTATAATATAATGATTTGTATATAGTAAGTATTAATTTTTATTAAAATGTTCCAGAAAAAAACCCTTTTATTTGTAGGCAACCACTCAAAACAGAAATAGAATGCTGAGTTAAGCAGAGAGGTAGAGTGAAAAGATCAAGTTATTTGAAGCCAGAAGAAATGAGTTACAAGCTTGGCTTTGGTACTTAAGACTTTATAACAAATAGGCAAGTCATTTGGTGAGGGGTAAGATAAGAGGGGACAGGATAGGGAGAGGAGGAGAGAAAAGGACCTTGATAATATTTAAAGTTGCAGGTAAAATGTAATAGCTAGATTTAAAAATCATGTGTGGGAACACAATGTGTGTTTAACCTGTCCAGCATGTTGAACTGGTTGCACCTTTTAAAGTTTTAAATTAAGATCTTATAAGTCCTCTGAGAATTTATGGTGTCTATAGACTAATAAATGCTATCTCAGATAAAGAGGAGGAGCAAATGCCAGAGCCATGATTGTACACAGCTGCTGCAAATAAGTGACTCGATTGGATAACTAGAAACACAGCACATTCATTTTCTAAACTCATCTGCGAAATGGTTACATATCCTTATTAATGCCAACACTGTTTGATTAAAGCCTTGGAAAATAAAATTTTTGTTATAATTTAAAATTTTTCCCTTAAAAAGTAATATACCAGAATTTAAAAATACCAGATGTGGGGATAGTATAAGTATAGTTGGAATAAAACGGGGATCAATTTAGTTATGACCAACTCCCACTACTAGTCCTGTACTTCTTACCCAATATAATAAACATAGTATGCAATTATGAACCTGGGAACAAAGTTCCCCTAGTTGGAAGAAAAGCAAATACGCTGGCAAATCTCAAATGAGATCAACAATTAATATTAATTGCAAAAAAATAAGTGCCATGAGACCAAACATCAATACTTGGAAGGAGTCCTTCTGGTTGGGGAAAATGAACCCAGGCACAATCTTTTGTCTCCAGAAACTGCATATGGACCCAAATGCATATGTTCACTGTTGCAAATTGGAGACTATGTGCTGTTTATCATTTTATCCCCAACACTTAGCAGAGGGCCTGGTATAAAATAAGCACTTAATAAATGTTTGTGGAATGAAAGAACTCTGCAACTGTAGTTTATATAGTGTTTTTGCAACTTTTTAGAATGTGGCCCATAGTGAGAAACACATTTTATACCAACTCTTGGTAAACACAAATGCACAGGCACGAATAACACAGAAGTTATGAGGCAATACTTAATTTAATTCGAGAGGTGCTTTCTGATAGTTTCTGTTGTGTTCTGTTTTATTTGACATAAAAATATACTAGTTTTGACCCACTAAATTGAGTTTAATAAGTTACCAATGAATCAAGACCAAAAGTTTAAAATACAGATTTATACTATTTCTATTTATGTTGCTTAACTTCTTACATTTATAGGCTTCATTAATTATAGATCACTTTTTAAAAATCACAAGATTTTTGTTTCTCTAAGGGAATTTATAAAGTATTCAAATCAACTCTAAAATGTTGCTCCAGTTATGAGTTCACTGCAGTGGATTCTCTTTAATCAATGTTGTTGAATGAGAACCTACCTGGTTAAAGCAGATAGGCCCCTACCTCACACAGTAAAAGAATTTCACTCAAAATGGATCACAAACCTAAATGTAAGAGCTAAACCTATAAAAAAGTCTTAGAAGAAAATTTAGGAGTAAATTTCATTGCTTTGGGTTAGGTATTGATACAATATCAAAAGAAAAAAATAGCTCTGTCTGTTGCGGCTCAATGGATTGAGTGCTGGCCTGCAAATCAAAGGGTCTCTCCTGTTCAATTCCCAGCATGGGGCACATGCCTGGGTTGCAGGCCAGGTCCCCAGTAGGGGGCTCAAGAGAGGCAAGCACACATTGATGTTTCTTTCCTTCTCTTTCCCCCTCCCTTCTCCTCTCTAGAAATAAATAAACATTTAAAAAAATAAGTTGGACTTCACTAATATTTAAAAACTATTTAGCTTCAAATGACTCCATGGGGAGGATACACAAATGGCCAATAAGCACATGAAATGATGCTTGTATAACTAGTCATTAGGAAAACGCAAATCAAAACCATAAGGAGATACTACTTCACACCCACTAGGTTAGCTAAAATAAAAGAGACAGACAACAGGGATGTGGGAAAATTGGAACCTTCATAAATGGCTGATGGGAATGTAAAAATAGTGCAGTTGTTTTGGAAAACAAGCTGGCAGTTCTTTAAAAATTAAATATAAGAATTAAACATAGAACTACCATGTGACACAGAAATTCTGTTCTGAGTTATATACCTAAGAGAAATGTAAATATATCCACACAAAACTTTGTATATGAATGTTTATAGCAACATTATTCTTAACAGCCAAAAACTGGAAATAACCCCCACATATTCATCAAGTGATGAACAAACAAAATCTGATATATTCATACAATGGAATATTACTTGATCATAAAAGTAAATGAAATACTGATACATTGTGGGTGAGCCTCAAAAACATTATGCTAAGTGAAAGAAACCAGTCACAGACTGTGTGGAAACACAGTCTTTTGTGACTATGATTCCATTTATATTAAATGTCTAAAGTAGGCAAATCTTATAGAGACAGAAATAGGTTAGTGGTTGCCTAGCATTAGGAGGAGTGACTGCTAATGGGTAGAAGGTTTCTTTTGGACTGATGAAAATTTTCTAAAATTAGATGATGGTGATGCTGGCACAATTCTGCCAATAAACTAAAAATCATTGAATCGTACATGTATAATATTAAATTTTAGATTTTGTAAATTATATCTCAATAAAGTTTTTCTTAAAAACAAAGCAGATTGGAACTCTGGAATAATCAAGAAGTAGGGTACATGCAGCACTCCTTATGCCTGAGTGTCAAATGTTGAACAATGTCAACCTATCTAAATGGCAGGCAAAGAAACAGGGCTTTTCCGTGGTTCATAAAAGGACCTCTGAAGTCCCTGTAGAATTGTGGCTCTTAACTTCTTATTTTAGGCGACAACTGGAAAGACATGAATTTATTGATTTAAGCTTTGAATCTTCTCTTAAGTGATACTAATCCTCACAAAACTTTACTTCAAACTACAACTGAGTACCTTCTGCACTAGAAGGAAAAGAACTAGGCATCCCCAACAAATTAAGATGTTAAAGGAATGAAGAGTATCATGGGCAAGTAATTGATAAGCCTCTTGAAATCAGGGACTCATCTTTGCCTCCCCAAGGAGGGCCAGGGCTGCAACAGGATGTTCAGTAAATAAGATTAGCGGTGAAGCTAAATAGTTTTTAAATATTAGCAAAGAAAGGCCTTAAGAGCAGAAGACCAGAGGCTTTCTGATCGGGAATCTGTAAACCTCCTTGGACGGGTCCTGATGGAGGGAATGGCAGTAGAAGCGGCCCACAATCTACCCTGTACATTTATGAGGCAGCATGCCTCAAAGCGGTTTCTCAAACTTGAAAACTTGAGAATCCCACCCCCACGTCTCACCCCACCCCCGCGCCCCACTCCATGTGTCCTGGTCCCTCAGTGTAAGAAACACTGTTAAAGAATTAAAGCAATTCTGTTAATGAGTTTTAGAAATGCTTTCAATGATTAAAACTAAAACTGTGTCACTGTGAAGTGACTAAGGATATAATGGTGTGAATTATAAATGCATAATGAGGGGTGGGGGCCGCTGAAAGTGTGCGCACTACTAGGATACCAGATAAAAACCAGGTGAGATTCTAAGTATGCTTTAGTATCTTCTGGTAAAGAATGTCACTGAAAAGAAGAATGGGGGCGGGCGGAAGGGGGAATCTCGCAGACTTCTGTGAGAAGGGAGAAACACCCTGGTCTGAGAGGGCGGGCGGGCTCCGGAACGGCACACCGCGCGGGCTCTACCCTGACGTGACCCGGGGCATCTTTCTGAGCTTCGCACCATTCCGGGCCGCCTCCCAGTGGTGGTTGTGAGGAACAAACGGGGCCAGGCACAGAGTAGGCGCTCAGAAAAGGCAGCCCCGGCGGCGACGGGCCCTACTGTGCACCCTGCGCGGGCGCCGCGGCAGCTCCCTTCTCGCCTGTGCGTCCGCTCGACCGCCACCCCGCGCCCCCACACCCCCCTCTGGCCACGCTTGGCCGCTGGCAGGCGGGGCCGACTGCACTCGGAGCCGGAGCCGGAGCCGCCGCCCGGGGCGCTCGGTCAGCCTCCGGGACACCGGAGCGGGGCGCCACGCCGCCACCGCCGCAGGTCAGAGTTCGGGTGCCGCGCGGCCGCGGGGTCAGCGGACATGGAGAGAGGGGGTGCACTGAAGGGTCCGGGACTTAAGAGAATCGGGGCTGAAGGCTGGCGGGGGCTGAGGAGACTCGGGACGAAGGCTCAATCTCAGAGGGGACCGAGACTGACAGAGGGGTCGCTAGTAGGAGGTGGTGGTCTGCAGAGACGGGGGCTGTCAGGTCCGGGACTGAGGGTCGCGCCCTGAAGAGAAGTCTGGCAGGAGCGCGAGCAAACGAAGCGGAGGAGGGCACTGGCTACACGCGCGGCGCTCCAGCGAGCGGCGGTCCAGCCCCGGGAGAGGAGCGCGTGCCTCCCGCGCTTCCCTGGGCGGGGGTCCGAAAGAACCTGGGACCTCCGAGCTCCCCGCTGAGGCGCGCAGGCGTCCGGGAGCGGCTCCGAGGCAACTTCGGAGCAGAAACGCGGGATCTCCTGCGTGGCGATCCAGCGGCCGTGGAGTTCTCCTGCTAGGTCCACAGAACGCAGGCGGGATCGCTGTGTAGTCACAGTGACAGTTAAGCGAGGGTCGCCCTTGGGGTCATCCAGCCCCGGTGCCTAGGCATTCTGCTGGCTCTGAACCTAGTGGGGGTCTGGGGTGTGGGCTGGAGTCCCCAGGGTAGTCGGGGATGGAGAGCGCGCCCCCACACACACCCCGTGTTTGGATAGGGAGCGTTAGGGTTTTGAGGGTTCCCACTCGTGCCCACAGGCTCTTTGTAGACTGAGATAGGCAGAGGCAGGGTGCTTAAGAGAACTCATGGTCCCTCTGTAGGGGGTGCAAGGTGGTGTGTAGCCGTGGTACTTTATGCCTTGGTATTTGGGGCGGAGCCTAAGGTAAGGAGGCAGAAACTGGGAGTAACCTATCTGCTGCTTTTATATAAGGTCAGTTAGGTAAAGAAGGGGCCTTTACCTCTGCTGGTGAATCAGAAGGCTGCACTTCTAAATCCTTCTTTCTAAGTCCCAGTGCTTAGGTGAGTTGGCTCACTGTAACTGCATTTTGCTGAAATGTGTTGTTGATGTGCCAAAGTTTGCAAGATGACGATGATGGTAATCATATAATATACCCATTATATTATTAATTTGCTTTGTTTTGTTTTGCCGTGAAAATCTAATTCACTGGAGTCTGAGGATAACAGTTGGGGAAATAGTGTCAATTATTTCAAGAGAATGGAGTAAAAAAAACAGTAGTCTGTCATGAAGGAGCTGAAGTTTTTCTTCTTTTCCCTTTAAGCTTGGGGACAAACTGTAAAATTAATTTATGTGAATTATCATCTGAAAACAAAACCAGGCAAGATGATTACTGCGTTGTGTGAAACCTATTGCTGGAGAAACTCGATTTTAAAGTACATTACTTTACGGTCAAGTGCTTTTATCATTCATGAGACAAGTTGTAACGGGTTATTGAGGACCTGGTCAGATTTTCGACAGACCTGTTGTGTTCTGTGGTACTCTTCCTGTCTATAGCTAAGTGATCCATTGCTGACTGAAAGTAGAACCAACCTGGTGATGCTAAATGATTTAGAAAACCTTTCTAGGATGGAGACTGACATAGATATTCACTGTGGCTTCTCCCTTAAGGAAATATCTTCCACTCCAATTAAAGTTTTATAGAAAGCAGTCATAGATGCTACCAGTTAGCATTTGGAGTGATATTTCAAAAGATCCTGTTCAGATTTTAAAACAATATTTGTGTTGTCTATTTTCAATCAGATTCACTCTAAAGTTAATACATTCTGTATTATTTAATATACAAAAAAATAAACTAATGTTTAGTTAGCCCAAAATTGAAGTTTCTTATAAACCATCCATTTTTGTTATACTTTATACTTCACATAATTTTTCTCCTTTATTTAAATTAGATATTTGATATTCACTGGCTGATGATTATTTTAAATTTAAAGATTTTAAAATCAACTAGTGACTACTCAGTCTTTTGCAGCTCACTGGAAGGAAAAAAACCTCATGATTTAATTTTTTACTTAAGTTTGGTTTTAGCTTTTACAATAACTACTATAAAATCATGGCATCAGTGACGTATAGAGATTTGCAGAATTCCAGGCTAATTTTTTGGGACACTGCTTTTTTTCATTCTTTTACATTTAAAAGAATATAATTTCTCTTTAATTAAAACTGTGCTTGGTATTTTAAATAATTAAATACACAATTTTCTTTGAAGAGACTAGTTTTCTTAATGTTCATTTCTTTGTATATTTCAGAAATCCATTTAAAAGTAATAGATGATAATTTTTAAAAATTCACAATGTAATTTCAAAGTCCCTGTGACATTAAAATTGTATTATCCCAATGTATTAAAATTTATACAGGAGAAAAAGTGTGACTTTAGGAATATGCATTAGAAATGCATTACTGCTCATGGCTAATTGATTTAAATTAGTAAGTAATATAACTATAAACACTTATCTCCCTTCTGTAAATCTCTAACAATAAGGATGTTTGCCGCTAATTTTAATTATCAAGATAATTATGCATGTGACAGTGGTGTAAAAGGCACTGCTGTGAAAACATGTGGGAGTATTAATAATACATTTCATTTAGTTTTCAAATTGTGAAATGGTTGTTAATAACAGGAGACTTTCATAAAGTGGGAAGAAAATGTTAAAATAATACTTTGAAATGTTTTATATATCCTGGCCCATAGTTGCGCTTCTTTTATAAGGTCTACATATGTCCAATGGATAGGACAGAAAATGTTAGTCATTCTAATTTGTGGGTGTTCTGTTGAATTCACTGTCATTTGAATTTGGAAATATATTATGAGGTGTGGCAAATGCACTGGAACAAGTTTTTGATCTCATAGAATTTCACTAAATAAATATTAGTTCAATAGGATTTTTTTAATCAATAATCAAGAAAACTTAAGTTGCTAGTCTATAAGTGTAAATATATGACCTCCACCTTAAAAATTGTTAAACCCAATTTCTAACTTGCTTTTCTTATTCTTTTTGCTAGCAGATCTCCACATTAAGGTAGTTGACCTCTTGAGCTATTTCTTTTCTTTCTTTTCTCCTTCATAAGGCCGAAAAGCAACAAAAAAGAGCAGCGATTTAAAATGTTTACAAAGTTCCTTCAAAACTGATCTAATTTGACTCCACAAAAATAAAATAAGATCTGTGAATAGCCATGTTATAAGCATAGATACACCCAGTATATCATATTTCAGCTAGTTTTATAGCATTCTAGATTTTAAAAAATGTTAAATTGTAGATTATTTGTAATCTTCCTGAGGTTTTCTTATTAACTCTTTGTATTTTATCACAATATAGAGGTAGATTTGGGAGAGTTATATGACATATGTGTTAAGGCTTATTTAATAAAAGTATCAGGTTTTAATATTTATTTACCTAAAATACTTATGTAGGTTCTTGGAAAGAAATTGGCACCAATACAATAGGCCATATTTTGGGGAAAACTTTTGCAGATATTAAGAAAAGAAAATGTATCACCAGTAATAGTATATGTTTAAATTCTTTTTTATTTTAAAAACCATGTTTAAATAATCTTATACTTTTTACTTAATACTTAATTTACTTATATTTATACTTTACACTTAATACTTTTTTCAACAATCAATGCAAATCAATATCCTAATAGTGAACTTTTAATTCAGAATATGAATGTCTACATTTTTAACGGTTTCAATTATTATAGCGGGGCAAGTCACTTACCGTAACTCTCTATTTTCTCATCTGTGAAATGGAAAACGTATTGCAGTTATTGTACCATGCTTTTTTGTGTGTGATTTTAAGACTTTATCAGCAAGCCTGTGTATAGTAAGTGATATAATGTTGGCCCCTAATTAATTGAGCTGATATTTTTAAAGAGAACCTTCATGGTTATCTGTGTTATAGCTAAATAACTCTTTTACAGATGTTAATAGTTCACTGTAGTACTGATTTTGAGATTATTGTTAAGAATAACCTGAAGATAATGCTTGCCTTGAGGTGGTCAATTTATAAAATGTTCCTGGAAATATTTCATCATTATTCAATTTTAAATTGTCATCATTCCCTGATTACTTTGGATAAAAAATTGGCCTAATAATTATTTTTGTTTTATTGATATTATCTTTGTGAGTCCTATAGTAGACACAGTGTGGATCTCGAGTGTCACTACTCTATGTCTAGTGCACATAGAAGGTACATTTTGTGCTTTTAAAAAATAAAGTTCTGTCCTTTACATATATTTATGGTGCATACTCTGAATGTATTGTATGTTACCCAGGAGCAATTCTATTGTGTAATGAGTTCTATAATCCTTCAGATCAAAAGGCAGTTTAGCGTCGTAGCCTAAAGAACTAAATGACTTGTGCTTATTGTAGAAACTGGGTCTCTTTCTAACAAGGTATAATAAAACAAATAGGCTTTTAGTGTCTTGAAAAGTGAAAATACCTCCTAATAACCCACCAATTTACTAGTAGGGAGTAATTGGGAAAGTATATAATTAACCTGCATCATCCAAATAGTAAATTTTAAATTCTCCTTATGAACTGTTAAGTAATACACTTTATTGTGAAATGTCTGCTACGCAAGAAAGTAAGGGACTTGGTTCCAGGCCTGACCCCCACTATGCTCCTGGAATATAAAGCTACGAAGCCCGAGTAGAGATATAGCTAAAAGGCAGGGGACGCAAAGGGCAAAGAAAGTCTTAGGCCAGTGCCTGTAGGTAAGTGTTCCATTTTTCAGTGGCTTCCCGTTTGCGGGGTGGAGAGTGGCATTAACTTCCACTCTCCAAACAGTATGGTTTAAGCTTTCTCAGAGTCATTGCTTTACCTTCTATTCCAGTGATGAGGCCATTTGCACCTTGAAAATCTTTTTTGGGACAGGGTGCAGTGAGTTTCCTTTTCCTATTATGATTTCTCAGAAATAAAGGAAAGAAATGAAGGATCGATTCATACAACATAAATCAAGTAAAATAGAGATTTGAAATCTTGTAGTCAGGATTTAAACTAGATCATGTAATAATAGTTTAGTTCAATTGGATTCAGATCTATTTAGAAAACATTTTTATTTCACTGCATTAATTTTAGAAAATCATTGCTAGTTTTAACTGATTAAAAAAACACTTTAATTTGTGGACTCTTCTAGGAGAATTATATGATTAAGATTTATGGAGACAGATTTTTCTGACCTTCTGAGAAGAGTTAAGATTAAAACCTGGGGGGAGAAGTCCTTCGCAGTTTACCACAGATAAGTAGACAGGAGATATGAGGGAGGTAGAAAAATAGGGAAATACCCTGAGTAGGAGTGTAAGAGATTTCTGTATACTCAACTCCCACAGTCAGCAGATTGCATAGTTACTGTGCATAGGCCTAAAATATAAGGTTGGTTTCTAAGAATTTACTGAGGTCTTTGATGACATTATAGAATTTTAGAATAGCTCTAAGGGTAAAGTTGCCACTTAACCCTTATTCTCTCTGGCTCTATAAGTTCCTCTGGGAAAGTGAATAGAAAAAGGATAATCTTATCCTGTATGTTTAAGGAATGCATTTTCCTTTATAGTGAAGGCATTGTGGAAACATACGTGTCAGACTGCCAGAATGCAATGATGAAATGCTAGAATGAACCCCTTAACCTTGACCTCATCCCACTGGCTGTCATTCCACCTCTAAAACTCTCTTTTGTCATTTGAAAGCTTGGAGTCCACTTTCAAAATGCTAATATTTTTAGCAAGGTTAATTCTTTAAATCATCACCAGCAAAAATTTGAGATGTTAATTCCTAGTTTCCATGCTATCTGAAAAAGAGGCCTTTAAATGGATACAAAACACGCTTGGAAGAGGAGATCAGTAGAAGGAAAAATAAAATCAAAGTGATTCATGTTCCAGTTTCTCCATAAACCAGCCTTCATGAAAAAAATATGAAATAGCCATTTGAAATAGTGATAGGAAAGGATTTATTCTCCCATACATGCTTTTATTTTCCTCTAAAAATCAACACAAGTTATAATTCTTTCTTGAACCATTTTTTCCTTCAAAGAAAACAAATTCTTGTTCCCAAACATCCATTTACCTAGGAAATATAAAAATTAAGATTATGAGTTAGCCATTGGTTAATATAATCAAATATCTGAATATTACCTGTCACTGTGTCTTTTATTTTGTCTGCAGTGTTAGACAAATTGTCTAGTTTTCTCATGAGTTACTTCCTCCAGATTTTTGAAGTAATTTTCTAATAAACTGAAATGAGAGGAATCTTTCAATCTCATCAGAAAAATAGTACACTGAAGAAGTATAAATAATGCTTAATGCTTTGGGAAATCTACTGATCATTAAATATCATACATGTTTTTTTTTTGTTTTTTGCCAAAACTAGTTATGGCAAGCCAACACAACACATCTCTGTTAGAAATAGAAGCTTAGCACCTACCTCAAAAGCAAGTTCATCAATTTTGTGAATCAGCTAATAGGTAGTGTTTAACAGTTAGGTGTTACTTACCAATCACTGCTTTTCCACAGGATTGCTGAAGTTTGAATGTAAAGCATAGAATCTCAAGGTCTTACCTTACTAAATGTTGTTCTTCTCTGTCAGTTGAAAATTACTTATATAAATAAGTTTTTGATGGCATATTGAAAAATATAAGTTCTTTTCCCTTGTTTTATATAGGGATGAAGTTTATGAAAGAGAAAACATATGAATAGTGTATATATAAATGAAGACGATAATTTAACAAATTATTTGCATGTGTCACTAAAATCCAGAAGACTGAAGAAAATACCCAGGCATTTGCCAATGTAGGATTACTACATGTTTTTCTAAAGCATTTGGAACTAATTAGAAACAACCTGGCTTTATTTAAAGGCATATAATATATTTTTAAATTTTGTTTTCAACAAAGTCTAAATTGTTAGCTTTTAGGGACTAGAGTAGTACAATGTCTACAAAAATATAGATTACCAGTTTCTTGAAACAGGTGTTGACTGGGTTTTATTTCTCTTTCTACCTCCAGCATATAGCATGAATAAGCACTTAAAAATATTTTAATAACAATACAGAAATAACCTAAGGTAGTGTTTCTTAAAGTGTGGTTCTTAGACCAGCAGTATCAGGATTATCTGAAAACTTGGTAGAAATGAAAATTCTTGGGCCCCACCCAAGACCTACTGAATCAGAAACTATGGGGATGTATTTTTAACAAGCTCTCCAGCAAATTCTGGTGTATACTGTTTCAGAACTCCTCACCCAAGATGATTCCTGCATTCAGTCTGATTGCCCGGAGCCCATTGGTTAGTTCGCTTAGTTTGAATAATTTTTAGTAGGCCCTACCCTGAGTGTTAAGTTCTTTGCCATATTCTTCCTAGTGGTGGAATCTCTTGGGATCATCCTGTAACGTTACCTTTGTTGGTTGGACATTTTATTACTTAAACAAGGTCAGTGTTAATTGTCAATATGCTTGTGTCAAGACTGTGTACCAGTTTTGAAGTTATATTTTTTTAAAATCAGTACTTTTTAATGGAAACAACTTGACCAAAAATCTGTCACAGAATTTTGAGACCCCTTAAAACAAAGTTTAAAGAGAAAAAAAAAAAAGCTAGACAGATCACTTCTTAGTCTGTCACTGGTTCTTCTCACCTTAGAATAGTTGCTAGGATCCTGAGTCTACAAGTTCAAAGAGTACAGCTTCAAAGACTGGATTTTATAAGATCACAGAGGATGGTTCACCCCTAGAGGATTCACATTAAACAGACTTAAAAGATAATGGATTTGTAAACCTTAATTCCCATTTAATATTAGTAGAAAATATACCCTTCCTAGTAATTGTTGATAGTTTTTTTTTTATTATAAAATTCTATTATTCTGGAGTTCAAGAAACTTGTACTTGGACATATCTCTGATGTCTTTGATTTAGTTTAGGCTGTTTAGAAAGCAAATTGGGCAATGTATCACATACTCTGATGCTACAATCCAACTTCTGGTACTTTTTCAAAAGAGAAGGAGGATATAACAAAAGCCATATACACAAAAACTCATAAAATATTTGCTATAGGAACCAATATTTGGAAGTAACTTGAATATTCAACAGCAGGGGGATGGTTAAGTAATCACTAGGTGAAATGTTATACAACTATCAATGACAATTTAGAAAACTATAGCAAATCTGAAAAATACTAAGTTATAAAAAGTAGCATTAAAGATGTATGTGCCCTAATGACTTCTACTTTATATAAACATATGTACATGAAAACATCTGGAAGGGAATATACAAACATTATGACAACTATATTAAAATAGTAAGGTTAAGGAGAGCTTTTTGGGTTGTTTGTAAATTTTTCTGTTTTTCAAAGTTTAGCCAGTAGTATAAACTTACTTCTGTAATTAAAAACATATATTTATAGCCTTTTTTTAGTACGTCTATGACCAGTAAAAATCAAGGTAAAGAGTAAATTAAACATTGCAATCTTCTAGATATTTTGTTTTTTTAAAGCTATTGAAGATAATGTAAGGCACTACATGAATTTTTTTCTGTTATACCCAATTTTATTTCACATATTGGGTTCCCTTACTCTTTGCTATACCAGCTTCTATTTGGGAAGGAAAATAATCCCATCTCTGTTATAGCCTCTTAGTTTTGTTTAGCCTTTTATAAGGTTTGATTTTGTTGATTTCTTTGGGCCTGTATTCTCTTCCATCTTTAGCATACAGTGATAAACAGAGCTTTCTAAAAATAGTTTTCCTAGTTATTTTTATAAAGTCACCCCTATTTAATTTTCTAAAGAAAAGTATGTATGTATATTATGTTTTTTTCCTAAATGTTATTATTTTATAAAAGAAGTTGCTTTATTACCTGTTAGGAGTTTGAAATTTTCTTGTTTTTTAAAATTTATTTAATTTTTTTTCAATTACAATTGACATTCAGTATTATTTTGTATTATTTTCAGGATTTTTTTCTAAAATTAAATAACCTGGTGATAGAATTACTTGGTTTTCTAACTCGACGTAATGCTGAACTTGTAATCATAAAGAGATGATGCAGAAGCACGTGAAGGTAAACTTTGATTGCAAATGGTCATTATGAGACCTTGATACAATTTTTATAATAATTTTTTAAAATAAAAAGATTTAAAGTAGCGAGTAGAGGTTTCCCCAAATTTAGTCAGACCTCTGAGTGAACACTGTAAAAGATATATCTATATGTATATAAATGCATATACAGGTACACATGTATATAACACACACAGAAATAGCCTTTGAATTAATTAACTCCTCCTTTTTTTCTGTTGTATTGTCTTAGAAATTTTAAAGGGACAATTAAGTGATTTTGCCTCTGACCCAGATCACAGATTAGATTTTTCTTGTCACTTTCTTTGGGACTTTTTTTTAAAACAACTTGTGTCAGCCTGATGACTTTTGAATAAACGTTACCTAAATGAAAACATAGTTCTAAAAGCTTTTTAGAAATTTCGTACCAGGGATACTAACAACCATTTCTCTCTTCTTTCTGCCTTCCCCATTTCCTATGATGTAATCCTTAATATAGCCCAAGGCAAACCCAAACTAACAAAATTCAGTTTATAGCTCTTAGAATTTGTTTGTGGGTAACACAAACTTGTGTTAATTATACCCCAAAAAGCAAATCTGAGAAGATCCTTTTTAATGAAGTTTTATTTATTCAACAAATATTTATTAAGCTCCTACTTTGTGCCAAAAGTTGTTTTAGAGGAGGAGGATAAAGCAGTGAGGAAGACAGACAAATTCCATCTCTCCTGGAGTTTATGATTATTGTTATCTAGATTTAACAAGAACATTAGTGGGAAAGATGGTGACTAAGAGGCCACAGTCAGGCCTGTGCCTTGTGTCTTGGCAGCATTGCTAGGCTAACAACGAGTCAGTGGCTATTTTTGAATTAGGTGTGCCATAGGGGAAAACCTGTGTCCTTGAATATATTTCCTAGATGTCATTATTACTTATTATTTTTGGTTATATGTATATATTATGTATTATATGTTATATATCGTTTATTTATTACATTATTTTATTTTTTTCCCTGTAATAAAGTTATTAACAAAGGAAGTAGGAATGTATTCACTATGTATTTAAGTGGTGATCAATCCAAGTCAATTTAGTTCATAATTTTATTTATAAGAAATTATTTGCACAAAGTTTATGCAAATTTTTATAAAGTTTATAAAGTTTAAAACAAAGTTTACTGGTCCTATTCCATTAAAATATTTTTAAAAATCCTTTTTTCTCTAGGAAATAAAGCTAGCTAGTTTCCTTTAATATCCCATTAATAACTTCTCCATATTTAGAATATAATATTTGAGTAAAAGGAGACCAAGATCCTATTTCAAATAATCCTCCTTTGGTCAAATTAACTTTATAGCTATTTCTAGCTTCTATATTTATAGTCAGATTATCTAACTACCATTTCAATTCTGTTTTTAAATTGACAAAATATTTTGAGTACTTAGAATAAATTCTGAGCATGAAACTTTTGGGGAAAATGATAAGTAAAATAAATTTTGAAGGAATTTATATGACATTAAATGGAATTGATTTTCATAGATGGAGTGACATGGAATATTAGAATACAGCTCAGGGCAAATGTAACCAAAACTTTCAAATTTTATAAATTTCACCACAATTTTTTCAATTCCACCAACTCCATGTACATTTATTGAATGACCACTCACTTCTCAGCACTAGATATCCTTATATGGGAAACAATATCTACCCACCTGGAAACACAGCCTTACAGATAGTAAGAGAGATGCTTTTCAGTGTTGATACTACATAATGCTGGATAGGTGAACTGGCATCTAGCACTAGGCAGGCAAATAACTACAGCTCAGTGAAAGGTAAGAAAATACTGAGTGACTGAGCCCCACATGTTGACATGAGTGTTTCTTTGGCCATTCACATGATTCATGGTATGTATTCCACTTTGCTTTCTGGAATGCCCTTTGATCCTAACAAAGCATAATACATACACACAATTAATTTGTTTTTATTATGCATACTCAAAGTTTTTAAATGTCAGGTTGATTACCTTTGTCATACAACATGTATATGAAATATTTAGCCTGGCCACCAGCTTTTGAATTCAGAAAATGCAAACTCATTTTATTTTTAACTGAAGTAAAACAGAAGGCAGATTTACTGGGAAATGTAATCTAATGTGGTTATTACACATGTTATTTACTGTCATGTCTTATAATTTTTATGTACAAGTTTTATATACCTGGCAGAATTGTTCATTCCTAATGGATAGGAATGACTGTTGTAATGCACTGCATACCTTCCCTAATTCACAGTCTATAGTATAGGGGACTGGGTATATTATAAGTACTTTATAAGTACTTTTAAATTTTATTTGATTTTGAGGACAACTTTTGCTTTTTCAGTATCACTTGTAAGAAATTCTCAGTGCTACTGTTCTTCACATTTTTAAAGGAATTCCCTAAATTACTCTTTAAAATGTTAATTTCTATCTTATGAATCATTTTCATGATACATAATGATATGAAATTAATGCCAGAAGACATTTCCCATTTGCTCTTCTAAAGTGGCAAAGTGGGATATGAAAGGGAAAAATTGTTAATTATAGACTTCAGCATTTTGTGTTATATTTTTTAGTTGTTCTGGTCAGAAGAACAGGTTTTAAATGGTCTAAGGGCCAGAGAACTCTTTTTACATTCTTGTTTTAAGGCTTCCAATGGCAACTGTTACAAATTCTGTTTAGTATTACTGCTGGCAAAAAGTTCACAGTAATGTACAATATGAAATGTTACTTAGATTTATTACTCATGCATCAAATAAAACTAGTTCCCTTTCAAACTTTTTGTTAAGTGTTAGATAAAACATTATCAAGTTTTGGCCTATTAATTAGCTTATCAAATACAAAAATTTTAATCGATCAGCTATTTCAAATATGAATCACAAGTATTATCATCGGATTTATTTAACAGAATATCCTTTTATGAGATAGATACAGGCTTATGAGCAACTTCAAATGAAAATACCAAAGAAACTGATTTACATATGAAAGCAAGGCAAATAAACAAATCTTTAATGTGGCCCTGTGACATCTCTGAACACCCACATTTAGTAGGCCTTCATCTGTGGATATAGAACGAAGGTAGGAGTCTATTAACAAAAGATCAATGCAGGGAGTTTGCTCCCTCTACACTCTTGGGCACCCTGCCATTATCCTCCTGCAGCCACACCTGTTCATATCCTGCTAGGGCAGTGATTTTTCAACCGATGTGCCACAGCAGACTGGTGTGCCAACTGAATTTTTAAAACATGCAATACCTGACTAGTCAGGGGCACTGACTCTTTTCTCTTAGATTGTCAAGTAAAAAAACAAAGAAAACAAAACAACACAAAAAGCAGCAACAACAGCCAACACAACAGGAGCCATCTAGTGTGAATGCCCTGTCTTGAACCATAAATATATAGGTCATAAAATACAGTTTCATCTTATTGGTCATGTTTCATAATAAGGTAGTGTCTGATTGGTTAATTCTTAGTACCAGAAATCCTTATATACAAGTATAGGCACCTGATATTTTTAAAAATTCACTTTGGTGCAAAAAGGGTAGGTAAATAGTGTTATCATTTTTTTGTAAATCAATCAAAATTATAGCTATTCTTTGTCAGATCAACAAAAAAATGTTTTAGGTGTGCCGATGCATTTTAGTAATTAGTTATGTGTGCCATGAGATGAAAAGGGTTGAAAATCGCTGTGCTGGAGCAAAGAAGGTATTGTGCCCTACTAGACACAATACCTAGAGAGAGAAGCAAAGTGGTTGGGAGGATAGAGCATGACAGAAGGAAGGATAAAAAACTGAAACAGCTTTGGAAGTTCTCACTGATGATCCAGACATCAGTTTCCTTAACTTCTTATTCATTCATATATGGCTGCACACTGTATATTGCACACATGTTCAAGTAGGTTATTGGCACAAAAGGAGACACCAAAGCCCCTAGAACTAAGAGTTTATAGTCTACATAAATCCAAAAGAGGTAAAGTTAATTGTTGTAACCAACAACTCAAAGCAGTATATGATTAAGGACTAAAATAAGTAAGGCAAACCCCCTGCAAAAAGAAACCAAGTGCTAGAAAAATTCAGAGAATGGCAAGGTCAATGTGACATGGAGACTAGAGTATGTGTACCCAGGAAAAGCCTTGCAGAGAAGCGGGGAGTTGAACTCCACCTCAAAAGTTCAGGGATTGTCAGAATAACCTTATTTTAAAAAACTAAAAAATATATAGAAAAAAAGAAGGGAATCAGTGTATAATTATATTAATACGAAATATCTGGAATTAGTAAATCAAAAGAGATAGAAAGCAAATTAGTGGTTAACAGGGTCTGGGGCAGGGGGAGGAGGAGTGACTGCCTAATGGGTACTGGATTTCCTTTTGAGGTGATTAAAATGTTTTGGAATTAGGTAGAGGTGATGGTTGTACAACTTTAAGAATATACTAAATGCCACTGACTTGTATGCTTTAAAATAGTGAATTTTATGTTCTGTGAATTTTACTTTAAAAAAATTCAAGGCTTGAGATAGCTTTAAGAGAAGGGGAAAAGAATACCCAGTATAAGAAAACAAAGCCTGGACTAGTGATGAGCATGGATTCGAGTGGGGGGAGACTTTGCAGAGATCAATCCATTTGACTTGGAGAATACACGTATGTGGGTTAGTTAGAAATATGGTTGGAGATGTGGATTTTAGGTAAGATGAGAAAGGGTCTAGAATGCAAGCAAAGTAGTGTGGATTTTATCTTATAAGGAGTGGAGAGAGTCCAGGTCTTGAGTGAGATGATTTAGAAGATGAATCTAGCAGTAGTGTACAAGGAAAACAGTTATAGGAGGCTATTGCAAAATCTAGACATAACATGAGGAGGACCTGTAGGAATGAAGAAAGGAAAATATGAAAAATGTTCTAAAGCAGTGAGTGATACTCCCAACTGTGGTATATGGACTGGTGTTGCTCACAAACTCTTAGTTGCTGACTTGGCACAAGGTAAGTACAGATTTGAGGATAAGCATTTAAAAACTTTTATACTTCAAGAACATCCAGGCACATTATTTTGCATTATAAAAGTATGCACAATGTATTGAAAAGAAAAGGAGGGAAAAAAGAAAAGAAAAAAATGTCTTCATCTCAGTTAGAGCACCGCTGCCCTGTAGGACCAATTGACTGGACTTAGTGACTGAGTCATGTAGGGAGGGCAGTCATCAGCCATTTACTCATTTTTATGGCACGCTTACTGTGTGCTATTAATACATATTGTGCCAGCCTGGGATGATAGCAGTATGCAAGACAAACTAGTCCCTTCCCTCACAGTTTCCTGTGTTATAGGTAGGCCCTTATCAAAGGATTGCTAGATATTAAAAGGAAGCATACTTCAGCTCAATATAAGGAAAGAATTCAAATAATTACAATTGTCCAACAGTGGGAAAGTAAGTGCTTCATCAGTAGACATATTTATGCCAGTCTGACCATCTGTAAGAAATCTTGCTTTGGTAGGAGAAACAAACTTGGTGACTTACAAGGTCTCTCCCAACTTGAAAGTGCTGTGATTCTCTATTCTATAACATTAACTTAGTAGAACATATTTCATAATTACCTGTATTGGAGCGCCATTGCATATTAAGTGCCTGGCCATTTTCATCCATACTTGTAATTACATTTCCCTAAATTTAATGCAAATTCTATTTTAAACATATCTGTACAGTTCCACAGTTTTTTAAAAAGAAAGTACTATCTTTAATGCCTTTTTGACCATCATTTATTTCCAATTTTAATCTTTGTAGTAAGTTCCTCTTCCGTGTGTGACATTTTTCACAAGTAATGCAAATTTCTGCAGAAGTGAGTTACGTAAATCACAAACAGGCATGTTGCAGATGTTTAAATCATTTGTTCTTGCTCCTGTAATGTCATGGTTGATCAAGACCAGGCATGACTATCCATTTTGGGAACATCTTGGTGATTCCATTTTGATGTTAGTGGAAGTTCAGAAAAGTTTTATTATTCAACTTATTTCACTTACTTATTACAATCCTCAAACTGTCGTTGTCAACATTCAGCAAGTTAGAATTATCACAGATTAATTACACTTCAGAGGATCTGGAGAACTTAGACTCCTATAGAAGTGATATCCTCACTGTATTTTGGGGGAATTCTTAAATAAGGTACATTATTTTCTTAAGGATTATTTTAGTGCTTATGTTATCAGGTGAAGAAAAAGTTTAGCTAAAGAAGAAAATTCATTTCACTTTAAGTCTAGTAAAATATTTTGTTAAAATAGCCTACTTTTATTATATATTTATTAAAATAGCTTATACTTTTTATTAGAATATATGTAAAATTTTGAATTATGCCTTGAACAGTACCTAGTATATAATAGGTACTTAATAAATACTTACTGAATATTGTACATTGAATGTGGGATGATAGTGAACAAAGCCTTTCTTTTTTATTGTTTTTAATCTTAAAAAAAATTTAAATTGCCCTGGCTGGCATAGCTCAGTGGGTTGAGCACGGGCCTGGGAACCAAAAGACTGATGGTTCGATTCCCAGTCAGGGCACATGCCTGGGTTGTGGGCCAGGTCCCCAGTAAGGGGGCATGTGAGAGGCAACCACAAATTGATGTTTCTCTCTCCCTTCCCCCCTCTAGAATTAAATAAATAAAATCTTAAAACAAAATTTTTAAATTGTTGTTCAAGTACAGTTGTCTCCATTTTCCTGCCACCACTTTCCCCTGCCCCACCCACCCCCACCCTTAATCCTACCCCTGTTCAGCTTTGTTCATGGGTCATTTATACATGTTCCTTGATGATCCTTCCCTTTCTTTCCCCTGTCATCCCCCTCCCCTGTCCCTTCTGGTTACTGTCAGTTTATTCTTTATTTCAGTGTCTCAGGTTATATTTTGCTCGCTTGTCTGTTTTGTTGTTTAGGTTCCACTTACAGGTGAGATCATATGGCATTTCTCTTTTACCACCTGGCTTATTTCACTTAGCATAATGCTTTCCAGTTCCATCCATGCTGTTGCAAAGGATAGGAGCTCCTTCTTTCTTTCTGCTGCATAGTATTCCATTGTGTAAATGTACCATAGTTTTTTGATCCACTCATTTACTCATGGGCACTTAGGTTGCTTCCAGCACTTGGCTATTGTAAGCTTTTCAAATGGAAAAATAGTATGAGCAGAGACACAGAAGTAGGTAAAATGTGAGTTTAAAGAAAAACAAAGATAGCTTCCTGAAAGTAGCATATATGTGTAATTACCAATTACATATAACTTTTTGGTAAATAATTTTGGTGGTTTATTAATGTTTGCACAATATTTAAAGTAATAATGACTCTTTCTGATGCTTATATCCAGAGTGAATAGATTAGCTTAAATATCAAAAATGATTAGCTCTAACTAATCTGAATTTCTGAGCCTCTCCTTTTTATCTTCTTCTTTTTCTCTCCTTCCTTTCCCATACCCCTTTATTTTGCTCTCACTATAGTTCTTACTCTGTTCCTTTCCTACCTTTTTTCATTCCTGTTGTCTTCCATATTCAAGTCTCTTATTTACTTTTTCTGTCTCTGTTTCTCTCCCTGTGATGACTTTCTTCATCTTTGTTTCCCAATTCCTTGCATTTCTCTTTTTGATAAGGCCTCTAACTGTAGTATGAAAGTGAAGTGTATTTTTATCTGCTAATCAAATGATGAAAGTAGAGATTTTTTTCTTTGCTGAGATACAACTGACACATAAAGTTGTAAGGTATTTAAAGTGTGTATTGTGGTGATTTGATGTATGTACATATCGTGAAAAGATTCCCTCTATATAGTTAATTAACATATCCATTGCCTCACATATTTATCTCTTTTTTTTTGGTGAGAACATTTGTGTTCTATTCTCTTAGCAAATTTAAGTTATACAATATAATGTTATCAATTATAATCACCGTACATTGCATAGGGATATTTTTATTCTGAATTTAACATAAACAAATTGTTTATGCTGCTCTTTCTGAGACTAAATAAAAGCAGTTATAACTTGTAAATGAATTTTCATTGATTTTAAAAAAATTACTGAATCATCAATCATCAAATTAAGGAAGGTGGTCAATAGACCTTAATTCATGAACCTGGTAAAGCATAGTGGCCTGTTGAAATAACTCTTGCACTTCCAGCCAAGGTGGAGGCATAGATAGATACATTGTGTCTCCTTGCACACCAAAATAAGGACAACAAAAGTTTAGAAACAAAAAAACAACTAGTACTGACAGAAAATTGAACTGTATGGAAGTCCGACAATTGAGGAGTTAAAGTAGACACATTCATCCAGACAGGTAGGAGTGTTTGAATGAGAGGCTGGAGGAGAGGGGTCGCGGCAAAAAAAAAGTGGTGGCTGCTGAGAGAGACTCCCAGCCTCACAGGAGAGTTCATTGGAGAGACCCGTAGGGTCCTAGAACATACACAAACCCACTCATGCGGGAATCAGCACCAGAAAGGCCCATTTTGCTTGGTGAAAGCAGCAGAAGTGACTGAAATCCGGCAGAGAGTGGAGTGAGCACCATTGTTCCCTCTTGGACCCCTCCCCCACATACAGTATCACAGCATAGCTACTACGTTGACCTTCCCTGGTGACACCTAAGGCTCCGCCCCTCACTACACAACAGGAGCATCAAGACAAAAAAAAATGGCCCAAACAAAAGAACAGATCAAAGCTCCAGAAAAAATACAACTAAGTGACAAAGAGATAGCCAACCTATCAGATGCACAGTGCAAAACACTGGTAATCAGGATGCTCACAGAATTGGTTGAATGTGGTCACAAATTAGAGGAAGAAATGAAAGCTATGCTAAGTGAAATAAAGGAAAGTATACAGGGAACCAACAGTGAAGGGAAGGAAACCGGGACTCAAATCAACGATTTGGAACAGAAAGAAGAAATAAACATTCAACTGGAACAGAATGAAGATACAAGAATTAAAAAAAAATAATGAGGAGAGGCTTAGGAACCTCTGGGACAGCCTTAAGTGTTCCAAATCTGAATCAGAGGGGTGCCAGAAGGAGAAGAGGAAGAGCAAGAAACAGAAAACTTATTTGGACAAATAATAAAGGAGAACTTCCCCAATCTGGCAAAGGAAATAGACTTCCAGGAAGTCCAGGAAGCTCAGAGAGTCCCAAAGAAGTTGGACTCAAGGAAGCCCATACCAAAGCACATCATAATTACATTACCCAAGATTAAAATGAAGGACAGAATCCTAAAAGCAGCAAGAGGTAAGGAGACAGTTACCTACCTACAAGGGAATTCCCATCAGACTGTCAGCTGATTTCTCAAAAGAGACCTTACAGGCAAGAAGGGGCTGGAAAGAAGTATTCCAAGTCATAAAAGGCAAGAACCTACATCCAAGATTTCTCTGTCCAGCAAAACTTTCATTTAGAATGGAAGTGCAGATAAAGTGCTTCTCAGACAATGTCAAGTTAAAAGAGTTCATCACCACCAAGATCTTATTATATGAAATGTTAAAAAGGACTTATCTAAGAAAAAGAAGATAAAAATATGAACAGTACAATGACAACAAACTCACAGTTATTAACAACCACACCTAAAACAAAAACAAAAACTAAGCAAACAACTAGAACAGGAACAGAACCACAGAAATGGAGATCACATGGAGGGTTAGCAACAGGGGAGTGGGAGGAGGAGAGAAGGGGAAAAGGTACAGAGAATAAGTAGCATAGATGGTAGGTAGAAAATAGGGGGAGGGTAAGAATAATATGGGAAATGTAGAAGCTAAAGAACTTATAAGTATGACACATGCACATGAACAAAAGGGGGGGAATGTGGGTGGGAGAGAGTGTACAGGGTGGAGGGGAGTGAAGGGGGGAAATGGGACAACCATAATAGCATAATCAATAAAATATACTTAAAATAACTCATAATTGTCTTTAACCACCTTAATTTCTATATGTTTTTCTCAAGCAGCAGACATATCATATCCTTTAGCATCTAATTAAATCTTTATATATGCAGTTACACAAGAGATGGAATATTTGGCCAGTTTGTTCATTCTTTATTTCCAGTGCCTAGAACATTGCTAACAAATATCAGATGCTCAACAAATAATTGTTGTCTTTTATTTCAAATCTTCAAGCACATTCTACTTGCTAATCCTAAATAGCTATCATGACTTTTTAGAGTAACATTAATTGTTAGGATAACTTAGTTTATGATGGGTTTATAAATGTAACCATACGATTTCATGTTTAGAGAGTGCTTTCCTTTCATTCAGTCTATCCTTTAGTCTTAGCAAAAAGTCATTTAACTATCCTTCTAGAAGACTCTTTTAATTATCTCAAGTCCCCCTGAATTAATTTAGCTATTATAGTCATAGTTAATATTTATTGAACACTTACTCTGTATCAGGATCTATTTTAAGCACATTACATACAATATCTTATTTTATTCTTCCAATAATTATATAAGGTATACACTATTATCTCTATTTTGCAGATGAAGAAACAAGTACAGCAAGAGAAAAATAAACTGCCAAGTGATAGAACTAGGATTTGAACCCAAGAAACCTGAACCTAGTACCCTGTATTGCACTCTTTAATAACAAGAATCTAACTTTCCAGTATTTAACTTGCCAGAGAATATGTCTACACTGCCCCCACCATTCCACACTTAACAGTTAGATCTACACAAGAATAACCATATTCCGGTGTAATCATGAACTAGATTTAAACTGCTGGTTATTCTGGTTCACTGCAAATCAGTTTATGTATCATGTAAGTGGTGAGCAACTTGAAAATATTTATTTTTGTTACTTTTGAGAAGATAAATTAGAACACCAAATCTTCAATTTATATTCAGTAACTCCACCATCACTTAAAACCAACCACTGTAGCAGGAGGTGGGTAGGAGAGTGAGTGGAGGTAGAAGAGTGTATAAGGGGGATAAATGGTAATAGAAAAATACAATTAAAAAACCCCTTATAGACACAGACAAAACCAACCACTGTTAGGAGATTCTTTATTTCTATTTTTCTTTCTCTCTTAAATTACTCTTAAACTAAATAAAGGCACTTTATTTTGTCATGCCAGGATATAGAAGTCAGCTTAATAGCAAATGTTGTATGATCATTGTAAAAATATAGGGAAGGCTGTAATTGGTCCATTATGAGTCTGGCCTGTAATGGAATCAATCAGCAATTTTTGGGAGGTGAGGGCACTGGCAGATCCATGTATTTAGTTTGATGGTATAAAAATTAGTCATTTGGAAATGTTCATATACTTTTACTTTCTCCTACTCTACCAAAGAGAATGTTCACTTCACGGTACAATACCCTACACCCCTACCTTTGAAAAAGTTAGTCTTATTGGAGAATGAGTAGAAAGGGACTGGATATGAAAAGCTGGAGGAGATTTAAGTCAATATTCATAATAAAATGCTGAAGAGGGAGAGGTTATGAAATTGCTATGTTGGGAATGGAGAAAGTATTTAGTTGGGAGCGTTTTTGATGAAGGAGACACTTTGGAGAGTATAGTGTGTGAAAAAATCGAAGGGAAGGAGAAAATATTGGGGGGGAAGGAGGTAAAGGAAGGATTGCTTGTGGTTATAAACTCAATCTTCTCTAACGTATTTTGAAAGACTGGAGTAGAGAACAGAATTTCTTTTAATCTTGCAAGGAACAAGGAGTGTTCCAATTAAGTGTTGATTTGTGCTGCTTTACTTCTTCAGAGGGAGAAGTCAGTTTGGATGATGTTGAGTTTGAGGTTTGAGAAGAACCTCAGATAGGGGTGTTTAAAAGAAAGTTGAAAATACAGAATAAGAACACTTGATAAAAGCGTTGTGATTAGAAATGAAGATTTGAGATCTTTTATCAAGTAGATGTGTTTATGAGTGAAAGTGAGGCCAACAAGGAAATTGCAGAACACATGAAATTGAAGGTCTCAGAAAGAAGAGGTACCAAGAAAAGAGACAAAAATAGTAGTCCTGTTATTGGATAAGAATTCAGAGAAACTGGTCTCTGGAAAGCACAGGGAGGAGATGATAGTCTTAACAGCAGAGATGGCTGAAATGTCATGCTCAGAGGCAGAGACAGTGGTGGGCTGCAGCCAGCTCAGACTGGCTTGTGGAAGTGAATTGTGAAATTTTTAGACTTTTTGTAAGCTAATTGTTATCCACAGCCATTATTAAAAATTAAATTATATATACTGGCAATTTAACAAATGCATCACTCCTAATTATTTAACACTGTTGCGGTGTTCGTGTTGGTTGTATCTATATGCTGGAAATACTGTGTACCGTTGTGTGCTACTACTGCACCAGCTCTTCCCCACTCTTCTCTCAGTGACATCACATTGATAACCTGAATCAGTCATGGCGGGAGTATTTATACCACAGATGTTGGCAAACACTACAAATCAGAAGATTTCTCCCTACAAGGAGAGCCATTATTAAATAATTACAGGTGTGTTACTGGATAAATAGAATGAAAATCAAGAAAAGTCTAAATGCTTTAGCAAGAAGGAGATAATTTGTTGCTTTTGCTTGACTTTTACTAGATAGGTGACAAATCACAGTAAAGTGTGTTGAGTGAAATGATGGAAAGTGAAGAAACATGTTCAAATAAGTTTGAGAAGTAGTGAATGAAATAGTTAAGCAGATTGTTACTGCTGATTCTGTTTTTTTTTTAATTAAGACTTATAGACTAAAACAATGTTAATGTACTTTATTAATCTCTAAAAATGAACAACATATGCAAATGTATTTTATGGAAAATTGTAAGGAATTAGTTATCTATATAGAACACATTTGGAGAACAGGACTTCCAACCAAGATGGAGGCATAGGTAGATATGCTTTGTTTCCCTCGCACAATCAAAAGAAGGACAACAAATTTAAAAACCAAAAACAACCAGAACTGCCAGAAAATCGAACTGTATGGAAGTCTGACAGCCAAGGAGTTAAAGAAGAAACATTCATCCAGACTGGTAGGGGCAGAGACAGGCAGCCAGGGTGGAGAGGACTAGCAGCAAGGCGACAGACTGGGCTGGGCGAGGTGGTGGCTGGTGGACCGGGCAGTCCCACATTCACGTGCAGATAAGCCAGAAGGAACAACTGAGGAGCAAGACAGACAACACAACCCAGGGTTCCAGCGCAGGAAACTAAAGCCTCAAAACCTATGGCTATAAAAACCTGTTGGGATTGTGGCAGTGGGAGAAATTTCCAGCTTCACAGGAGAGTTCATTGGAGAGACTCACAGAGTCCTAGAATGTACAAAAACCCACCTACCTGGGAATCAGCACCAGAAGGGCCCAATTTGCTTGAGGGTAGTGGGGGAAGTGACTGGAAGCTGGGCGAGAGCTAAGCAAGTGGCATTGTTGCTTCTGTGACCTCTCCTTCACAGACAGCGCCACAACACAACAATGTGTGTTGCCCTGCCCTGGTGAAACCTAAGGCCTCCACCCCTTAAAATGTAACAGGCATGCTGAGACAAAGAAATATGGACTAAATGAAAGAACAGATCAAAACTCCAGAAAAGGACTGTAAGTGATGAGGAGAAGACAACCTATCCAGATGCACAGTTCAAAACACTGGTAATCAGTGTGCTCACAGATATGATTGAGTATGGACACAAAATAGATGAAGAAGTGAAGGCTATGTAAAGTGAGATAAAGGAAAATATACAGGGAACCAACAGTGAAGGGAAGGAAACCAGGACTCAAATCAATGATTTGGAACAAAAGGAAGAAATAAACATTCAGTTGGAACAGAATGAAGACACAGAATTCAAAAAAAATGAGGAGAGACTTAGGAACCTCTGGACAACTTTAAACATTCCAACATCTGAATCATAAGGGTGCCAGAAGGAGAAGAGGAAGAGCAAGAAACAGAAAACTTATTTGGACAAATAATAAAGGAGAACTTCCCCAATCTGGTGAAGACCATAGACTTCTAAGAAGTCCAAGAAGCTCAGAGAGTCACAAAGAAATTGGACTCAAGGAAGAACACACCAAGACACATCATAATTAAATTACCCAAGATTAAAGATAAGGAGAGAATCTTAAAAGCAGCAAGAGAAAAGGAGATAGTTACATACAAAGGAGCTCCCATAAGACAATCAGCTGATTTCTCAAAAGAAACCTTGGGTAAGGGGCAAGAAGGGGCTGGAAAGATGTATTCAAAGTCATGAAAGGCAAGGAACTACATCCAAGATTGCTCTGTCCAGCAAAGCTATCATTTAGAATGGAAGAGTTAGATAAAGTGCTTCCCAGATAAGGTCAAGTTCAAGGAGTTCATCATCACCAAGCCCTTGTTATATGAAATGTTAAAGGGACTTATCTAAGAAAAAAAAAAACTATGAACAGTAAAATGACAATAACCTCGCAACTATCAACAACTGAACCTAAAAAACAAAAATAAACCAAACTAAGCAAACAACTAGAACAGGAAGAGAATCACAGAAATAGAGATCACGTGGAGGGTTATCAGTGGGGAGCAGAGGTAGAGCAGGGAATAAGAAGCATAAAAGATAGGTGCAAAAGAGGAGGATGTTAATAATAGTATAGGACATGGAGGAGCCAAAGAACTTATATGTATGACCCATTCATATGAACTGAGGTGGGGAGATGCTGATGGGAAGGGGGTGCAGGGCAGAGGGGAATAAAGTGGAGAAAAAAATGGAACAACTGTAGTACATAATCAATAAAATATACTTAAAAAAATGAAGCAGAACAGCTGCCTGCCTAAGATGGGCAGTGCCACCTCTGGGGCTTGGATGTACCAGATAAATGTCAAGTCATGAGAAGATGAAAAAAATACTGATTTTCGTTAATTTTGCAGTAATGCAGCCCTGCATTTTTTAGGGGACTGAAATGTTTGGACCTCATTTTTACATTCTGGTAGGGTTTTGTGGAAGTCCAAAATGCACTAGGAAGTTATTCGTTTCTTTTAGATTTTCAATTTGGTTGCTATGGATTTGCACACCATCTAATTTTTTCAGTCTTTTCCTTTTGTGTGTATGTGGCTGTAATATCTGTTGCATTCCCAATAATGCAATTTCATTTGGTCTTTCTGAGTTAGACTTGCCAAGTGTTGGCTTGTTTGATGTTTTAAACAAAACTTATCCTTTCAAGTATTTTTTCATTTATTTTTATCTCTCATTTGCATTACATTCCTCTTCCTACTTTTTCTTGGTTTATAGTGTTACTTTTCTTAAATTGAATCATGCAGTTCACTTATTTTCAGTTCTTTTATAAAAATTAAAAGTATTTAAGACAGAAAACTACTTGAACAAGAATTGAAATTTTAAAAAAGTATTTAAGATTACAAATTACATGAATACAGGTCCTATCTAAGTGTAATTTTTATGACTTTCTAGATAACTCATAATTGCCTTTTTGATCTGGGGGTGAGTTAGGAGTTCTGATTTCTATGATTTGGGGTTTTTGCATTTTTATAAGTTTCCTGGAAGTTATTTGATTATGACCAAAAAATGCTTTGGGGAATATATTAAGGATTTTTCAATGGCCAGTAAATACTTGTTTTTTGTTGTTTGTTTCTTTTTCAAAGATTTTATTTATTTATTTTTAGAGAGAGGGGGAGGGAGGGAGAAAGAAAGGTAGCGAAACATTGATCATTTGCTTCTTGTAGGCCCCCAACTGGCCCCATAACCCAGGCATGTGCCCTGGCTGGGAATCAAACCAGAGACACTTTGGTTTGGGGGGGTCAGTGCCCAACCCACTGAGCCACAACAGTCAGGGCTAAATATTTTTTCTTTTCTAAATGTTCTATCACATAAGAAATGAATGTTGTCTTTAAGTTCTTTGTATTATTCAAATGCTGTGTCTTTACCTTTTGCCAAATTGATTTGTCAAAATTCTGAAAGAATATTAAAGCCTTCCATTACTATTGTGGGTTTTTTTTTTTTAAATAAAGAACTTGTATTTCTGGGGGGAAAGGAAAGAACACACTTGTGGAAATGCTGCTTTAGTATTTCACAATTAAGTTTGAAATGAATATTCATGTTATTAAAGTCTTGGTTTTTTAAGGAAATATTATCAAGACTGTATGTTGAATTTTGAGGGTTATTTTCTGTTTTTGAGATAGTCGTATGTTTTCTTTTAAAATTTGCCCTAGTGCTCTGACCTATTATTTTAACAGGCTCTCTAATATTAAATCATCTTTGCCTTTCTGAGATAAATCCAACTGGATTATGGTGGTTTATATTTTTAGTATACTGTTAAATTTGTTGATTAGCATTTCACATATAATTTTAACTTAATATGTGGTATTGGTATTTTTCTCTTTGTTCTTATGAATTTTTAATATCAGTATTATGCTACCTTTGAAAAATTAACTTGGTCACTATATTTTTTCCTACTCAGAAATGGTTTATATAGCAAGAAAATTATCTTTTCCTTGAAATTTTTAAAAAAAATTATAAAATTATCTAGGCCCAATGCTTATGGGAGAAGTAATTCTTTGATAAGTTTTCAGTTGTTTCCATTGTTAATTCTTTTTTTATTTCTTACATCAAGTGTTACCATTTATACCATTTTTGGACAAATTAGTCTGAGAAATTGCCCTTTTGCTGCATTATTATCTGCTTAGATTCTGGTAAAATTCCTATCCTATTGAGATATAAAAAAGTTGGAAGAGTAGATATGAACAGCCCCTATCTAATATGTGTTCTCTTGAAATGTGAGGGTCTTGTCTACTATCTTCACAACCTTATTCTCTTACATGAGCAGGAGGATTTATAATCTAAATATAAACCGATCTTAATTTAACTGACCAGATGGAGAACAAAAAAAACTATAATCCTTGAAATTTGAAAGGTGCAGAATGGATCTTGTTTCTGTCCTCTGTTAAAATAAATACTACATTTTATAATATAATTTTATAGTACTTTAGTATATCTATAAAATAAATATAATAAATATTAATATAATTTATTAATATACCAACAATGAGGTACTTGAATATAAGTTATAATTAACAGATGCAATTATATTTTAATACTAATAGGATAAGTAAGTTTATGGTATATTTATTTATAAAATAAAATATATCTGCCCTGGCCAGGTGACTCAGTTGGTTAGAGTATCATCCTGTACAACAAAAGGTTGTGGGTTTCATCCCCAGTCAGGGTGCGTGCGGGAGGCAGCCAGCCAGTGTTTTGTGTGGATGTTTTTCTCTCTTTCTCTGTCTCTCTCTCTCTCTCTCTGCCCCCCTTCCTCTCTTTCTCTAAAAAAAAATCAATAAACTATATCCTCAGGTTTGGATTAGAAATATATATAATATGTAAAGTATACAAATAAAATGTATGCCTGGAAACTATGTCTTCTATGGTACAGTGCAATGTTGAATAAATACAGAAGAGAGATTATGTATCTTAGTTATGAGACAGAGTTTAGGGAAGGATGATGGAATTCTGTCTGCCTCTGAAAGTTGCAGAAGCCAGCTAGTTTTCTGTTTGATTCAACTCTTAGGGCTACAAGCTAGGAATAAATAGAAGTTTCCAAAAATCTTTACTTTCTTCCTTCTTTATTTTCATTACTTATTAATTAATTCATATGTATTTCAAAGGGAAATTAGGACAAGTATCAAGAAAAGCTATTATAAAAATTTTAACCTGGAGTCAGCATTCTTTAGTTTTTCAAATAGAGATTTTGTTCAAAAAATTCTTTTTAATCTGCTTTCCTATTATTTTCATATAGATAAAGCCCTTTATAGTTGACTTACATGTAAAAAAACATCAAAGTGGTCATCCATTATAAAGTTGTTTCTCATGTGTTATACATGTTATATATAATGAACATTTTTGGTGTGGATACCGCTTTTGTTTTGACAGCAAATTAGAGAGTGCATATATAAATTGCTGTGATACAGGTCAGCAGACAGAAAACAAAACATACAGGCCTAAAACATTGACAAATTAGCTCTTTCTGTAGAAAAATATGTCCCATTCTGAAAACAAATGGTTACTTTATGACTGATATTGAGTCCACATTAAGAGGTTTTCCATTTCCAAAAAAAAGCAGTAAACAATGTCAGAGAAACAATAATCAAACAAAATACATTGGCTATAGTTTATATTTTTCATATTAGAAATGCAAAATGGGAAGACATTTAATATTCATGCTCTACTTTTATATCATGTGTGAATAACAGAATAGTTTTTGCAAGGTTCAATTTGAAAAGTGCAGAATTAAAAAAAAATAGTTTTTTCATAAGTTAGACTGTTCAGAACATTGAGCCTGGATATTGGGTCTGTTAAGGCCCTGATGATTAGACTTCTGGCAGTAGATGCTGTTTTGTCTTCAGGGAATATACAGCTATTCTAGGATCTCCAAGTCCTTCATAAGAGCCAAGGATATGTACCCTAAGACCTTTGGCACTTTTACTTAGATAATGTGCTCTCTGGGTCTTCCTTTTAAAAATCTTCTTCACATGGAATATGCTGCATCTACTGTCCCTGAGTAGTTACGACACATCACTGTACTTTACTGTAGGCTTAACAGGCATGTGCCATCTAGAATGAGGTTATATCGTAATGTTATTTTTGCTGTGCATAACTTTTATCAAACATCTGTCTTTTGAGGTTATTAATCCTTTTACAATAAGTTTTTCTTACGTCTGTACAATAATGTAGGTTTCACTATTAATATGATGTAAAAGATAGATGAGATAAGGACCTTAACTCATGATCAATGACAGAACTCAGAGAGTAGGTGAAATCAATCTAATAAATGTGTCTATGGGTAGATTCTACAGTTAGTAGCCTATTAGTTACTTCTAGAAAATATAGAACCAAGTTCAGGGAAAGCAAACATTCAGAATGAAATTGAACAAAAAAAATTATTTGTGCTTGTACACTTTGGAAACCATGGTTGTCTAAGAATTTTGAATATGTATATTAAAAAATCTTCTTTCTTTTTATTGTTTAGATTTGAAAAAGGTCAATTCTAAACCACAGATATACAAGAAGGCCATTTTCTCAAACAAGAGTCACCTTTGAACGGTAGGTAAACTCAGAATTTATTACACTAAATGTTTTTAAAAGTATCTTTTTTAAAGAACATGCAAATTTTTCATAGTATTGCACTGTAAAATTTCATAAAGAGCTTTTATTTTGACTATCAGAATACTTTCTACTGTATAATTTACTAGTCAGTTGTGGGAAAACACAGTAATATATTTGTCTAAGACAAAACAAAGATAGGAAAGTGACCTAGAAATTGAGAAATAACTCATATCCTTAGAAATAAGTCTCAAGTACAAGCATATTATTTTAGGTTCCTGATACTTATAACTAAATGGGGATTAAAATTCAAATATCATGCCTGGTTCCCATAGGCCATGCAATCATGCTTCCTGGTCATAAAGTCCAAAAGTAGCGTCATTGTCCAATAGTTGTGTTCTGGCTCCCAACGGCCAAAGCTGGAATACTTTGATCAATAAACAAGGTAACCATACTACTAGATTATAGCCCCTCATATAAAATATATATGCATGATTCCACACTGATATAAATAAATGCTAAGTAAATAAACAAATGGAAAGAGAGCCGCCCCTTACAGAAGAATTTAAATTAGTAAATGTAAAAGGATGAGGGAAATAGAAAATTGCCATTAAAGGACCACAGTAGTAATTGCTGCAGGCAAGATAAACACTAAAATCGGTTGAAGTGTAAGGAAGAGCAGGATGTGTACATAACCTCAAAGTATCTCCCCCCACATATTTATTAATTGCACAGGGGAAAATAGTATCTTTATAGTGGAGAATCTTGGCAGACACTACTTTAACCAAGTGCTCAAGGTTAATATCAGCAGTAATAAGACACATTGAGGTCATTGCCCCCTGATAAATTGTCCTGAAAAGGGCACATCATGCCTTTGGTATTCTTCCAGAATTTCATAAACTCAGTTGAATCGTGAGAAAACCTTAGCCTTAGATAAATAAACGTAAAGAGAAAGACATTCTACAAAATACCTGACCAGCATTCTTCAACAGTGTCAGGGGCATAAAAGACAAGTAAAGACAGAAGTACTATACATTAAATATGTGCAGTGTTTCATACATCACTTAGACCTCAATAAAGCTATTTTAAAAAAATACACCGAGGAACTACCAAAGATTTGAAGGAGAATAAGGAGACATGGCAACAAATGCAATGTGGGATCCTAGATTGGATCCTGAAAGTGAGAAAGGACATTAGTGGAAAAAACAGGTGAAATCTAAGTAAAGTAGCTTCTAGTATTGTGCCAGTGTTAATTTATTAGTTTGATCACTGTACTGTGGTAGTAATGTGTAATGTAACACTAGGGGAAGCTAGGTGAAGAGTACATGGAAACTTTCCCTACTATCTTTGTAACTTTTCTGTAAGCTTCAGATTATTTAAAAATAAACAGTTCCTTAAAAGTAATATTGGAGTCACTAAATAATCATTCTTAAATTAGATTTTCACTGATTTATAGAGTTTCTGATTGTTTGCAAATCTTAGAACAGAGAGAAGCAGGGATATTCATTGAGGGTACCCTTTTGAGCTGCTTTTTTTTAATCCTTTCCATACACACTGCCATCCTTACCTCCACAAGTTTTATTTCCATTTAATACTTTAGTCGATTCTGGTCTTCTGGAAGACCTGTGAGCAGCAAAATTCCACAAGGCTCTGTGTCCTTGGGAACTACCTCTTAGCAAAATTTTTAGTTAGTGACAATCATGTCTGATTTAAATGTTCAAACCAAAACTGTGAAAGTATTTAGATCTCATTAATAATCTCTTGGTCAACCAGTCTTCATTACCCAAGACAACATTTGAAAAAGAATGTAGAATTAGTAGTCTTATATTTAAACAGTAAAAATGAGAGAATATCATATTTTTAGGTAAAATGTATGGGAATTCAGTGAATACAAGTAGTACTAAGGGAACTTTTATTCTGAAAGGAAATTGATAGCAACGTTGTTGGTTTAGAAAATCAGTTTAAACTTAGAAAAATCTAAAGCCACTTAAAATCAAAAGACCAAGCTATTGAAAGGCGAAGTAAGAGACAAATATGTACTTTGGCATCTGAAAATGAGTATTTGGTCTGAATTTAAGTGTTGGGGCATGAAAAATGAAATGCTAAGTATTACAAATTGTTCCCTAAGTTTTTTTGCTGGTAACTCTCTTGTGTGTTTATCCAATTTAGTAAATTACACTAGTTCACAGATTTTGGGTGAAACAAGAAATAACAGAAAGTAGAATGGTGGTTACCAGGACTAGGGTGGCAAGAGAGGTGGAGGGGAATGAGGAGTTAGTGTTTAATGACTATACTTTCAGTTTGGGAAGATGAATAATAGTTCTGGAGCTGGATAGTGTTAATAGTCACAAAACATTGTGAATGTACTAATGCCACAGAACTGAACACTTACAAATGATTAAGATGGTAAATTTTTATGTTCTGTATATCTTACCACATTTTTTAACATAAAAAAGAAACAACAGAAGTCTTCAGCAATTACATTTCACTTCTTTGCTAGGGAGTCCCGCTATGAGGTGCATCTCTACCTGTGGGCACTCATCCTTACGAATCTTGTTTTTTCATCTGGAGATGATTCTCTGGACATCATTTTCCAACTGGCAGTTTAAATGGCCCCTATGTCATAAATTGTGCAAGTAAAAAGAAACCTGGTACACAGGAAACAGTACAGCTGGTTGGGAGAGTTGAGTGTGGAGTTAATTTATAACTAAGACAAATGAATCTATAAAAAGAAGAAAAGCCCCATAAGAAATATGTTAACTGATGGTAAGGGAGAAAAAAGGATTTAGATAAAAGATATTGGAACTTGTTTGGTCCCAATGATTTTATGGCTGAGGAATTCAATTACAGGTATACTGGGTGGAGCAAATCACAATTCTGTAAATTACTAATAGGACACAATGATCTTTATCATTTTCTGTATGTGCTTACATGCAAAGTTTAGTCCTGCCCTCTGTAAATAAACTCTCTGCTTAGCTATACTGCTATGTATGAATTCAGGGCTTCAGGATTAGAACATGATAATGTTTACTTTTAAAACCTTAAAGGCAAGTAGGTGATACATTTAGAAATAAGATTAGGAACTAGAAAAAATGACTTTTGCTTTTGAATTTTGGCCATTGGGTTTGTTTCATTTTACATTAAATTGTGTTAAGACATTTTTATTACCAAAAACTTGTGAAAATATTTTTTGAAATAAAAATACCACACTTAATCACTCCTATTCTTCTGCATAATTCCTTCCAGTTCTTGTTAGCATGTTTACATTTTTTACTTACTGACAGTTATGGTATATGTAGCATTTTTGCTTCTTACTCTATTAGATCATATAAATCTTTCTTTGAGTCTGCCTGGCGTTCAAATTTTTCATAATGGCAACACAATTGTTCATCTTAGTGGATGATTTACTAAGCCACTTTTAGGTGTTTTTTGGTTTTTTATCATTATACGATTACTATTTATCCTAATGCCCATTATATATAGTGAATATCTTCATGCATATATTTCACTTTAATCATTTACTCTAGCTAATTCACTGAAAGAGAAATTTCTATGTAAAGGGTTTGAGCAACTCTATTATTCTTGCATTATTAATTCTTATGATATTTCAAATTGCTCTGAGGATATATTAATAGCAAAATGAACAAAAACTTATTTCCAAAACATATATTTAAACAATTCCTTCCCTGGCTGGTGTGGCTCAGTGGATTGAGCATCAGCCTGCAAACCAAAAGGTCACCAGTTCAATTCCCAGTCAGGGCACATGCCTGCCTGGGTTTTAGGCCAGGTGCTCTGTTAGTGGCATTGCAAGAGGTATTTGTTTCTCTCCCACATGATGTTTCTCTCCCTCTGTTTCTCCCTCCCTCTCTCCATTCCTCCCTCCCTCCCTGTCTCTCAAATAAATAAATAAATAAATAAATAAATAAATAAATAAATAAATAATTTCTATTCATTTAAATGTTTTATTTTGTAGCCATGGCTTTGTGTGCGTTATAGTGAGATGAGGGTGAAGAGGAGTTCCACCGATTGTTTAGGTATTAGCGAAATATGGGTTTTTGGGTGTTTTGTTTTTTTTTTTTTTTTGGTTAGGAAAACACCTACTTAATTGCAAGGAAGTTGCAGCTTATTTCCTAACACTGTGACAAATATAAATAAAATGTAAAGATTGTGCTGTGTGGGTGCCTTTAAGTCCACATGTTGCTAGTTGTTAAAAACAAATGACTGCTTTTGAAAATACAGATTTAAAAAAGTAGAACTTCTAGAGCATTGCATACAAACCAGGTTTTAAAAAATTATTTAAATTAAGTATTTTAAATTTGTGATTTGAATATTTGGGAGTAATACTAATTTTGGAATAAAGATATAAAAGTAAATGTTAAGGTTCAAAATGTGTGGTTGAATATATTACAATAAATAGGAAAACATTATGGGTGATTGTCTTTTTTTATTCTAAACTTTCATTTGAGGGTTAAGTTACTGTCAATAACATGAAATAGAAATTATAGCTTTTAACTATGGTACAGTATATTGTATTTTAAATATCGAATGTGCAATATAATAATAATAAAGATTCTTTTAAAGCAAAAATTATCTATAATCTTTACATTCTTATTCAAACTATTTTAATTTCTACAAGTTGCCTTCCAGTTCTGAATACATATATACACACATATTTTTATAAGTCTCTGTAGTATTTGAGAAAATAAATGCATTGCTATTCCTAACCCTCAATATCTACAAAATTAAGGGATTGTGATAAATGAGTTCTAAATTCTCTTTAGATTCAAAAGCAATATTTTAAAACTTAGCCATGTCCAAACTATATAATATTTTCTGGAAAAAATGTGTAAGTTCATCACAGTGGGTACTGTCTTTCCTTAAAAGTGTCATTTACAACTATAAAATATAGAGGATTAATTCCTAAAAATTAAGCCTGAAAGAAAAACTCCTGTGATATTGAAATTATGAGTTAATGTTTTGTTAAACTGTATAATGCATGGTAGGGGAAGAGGTTTGGTTATTTGAGATTCTTGAGTAATGATTTAAATAAAGCAGTGTTCTCAGAGTAGTAATTTTAATAAAGCATAATGTGCAAGTATGTCTGATAAGAGAGGATACAAAAAAATTGCTAATTATTTAATTTTTATTTATATCCCACACTTTCATTCTCATAACAGAAAATCTTTTAAATCTTTCTTAATTTCTTAATTTTAATGTTTTATTAACTAACACTGATAAAATTATTCTTATATATAAAATTATTGGTTTTGGCACCTATTTAGACTAGTTAGGAAAAATACATGTCTTCATTATCTCGTCTTCTACAATTTTGTTTGCATTTTTAAGAAACTGCCAACAATGAGCTCTATAGTCCTAACTATAGCATCCTTGATTCTTTGGATATTTCTAATAATTCATATGTTACAAATAATGTGCATAAATTTGACCACAGTATCATTTAATGAGAGATGAATAACTGGAAGCCATATAGAACATAAGTGAAGCAACTGTAATCTTTCGTGTTATTCTAGTTTTTTTCTTTACACTTACGAATTCCTTGTCCTTCGGTTCAGATCTTGTGATCCAAAGTCACTTAAATTCTTAAAAGTTTGATATTTTTAAACTTTTATACTCCCAGTAGGCAGGACATAGGAAATTTAGTGACGTAAGCTCTTTAATAATCTTTAAAAGTCATAAGACTTAGTAGCTGGGACAAGAAACAATTAGGAATAAATTTCAGGGAAATACCATAATGGCATAACTTTTGTTTTCTTTTGTTAGCAAGCCACATGGCTTTCCTCTCAAAACCAAGGAATACATAGTGTGGTCCTTTAAATACATAAATTTTAAGATTTTAGTTTCATCAGCATCGCAGAAATATATGTTTCCCTAAGTTTACTCACTATAATTTGTGATTGCTATTTTTCTTATCTGCGAAGGAAGTACAACAGCTCCCACTGGGGAAATACCATGTTAAGTCAATCCTAAAATAAGAAATCTAAGGGAAAGGTCACATCCTAATAACTTGTGCAAATCTAAATTCCCATGGAGCTTTAAAATCATTTTGTAGGAGTAGAGTATTAACAACGTGTTGTTTAACTCCTTCCAGATAGTGTTGTAAAATTGAGAGCACTTCTGTGCACAGAAGTAACCACTGCAGTATAAATACAATTGACAAGACCTAATTTTATTTAGCGATCTATTTTGAAAATCCACAGAAATATTGCATGACTCATAAACTACAAAATATTTTTGTTATTCTCACTGGAAACATCAGGAGTATTATTCAAGAAGTATTATAATAATTACATACAAATAATGAAAATAATTTTCTTCTTACTATAGAGTCATCTAATACTCAGTGTTTTTACCAACACTGACTTCCAGTTATATTTTGGAAGGATCCTAACTATGTAATTTGAGAGAAAGGTGCTGCTTTGGGAGTCAGGACACCAGGATTATAGTCTCGCCTCTTTTGTTAACTGGCACTCTCCTAACTCTGGACCTTATCTGTTAAGATATGTATTGTGAGGATCAAGTAAGATATATAAAGGGTTTAGAAAAACTTTACAACACTATATATCTTTATATATCTTTAAAAGGTTACTATACATCTTTAAAGAGTTACTATATAATCACTGCCTTTAATTTTTATATTTTCCAAATGAAGATGTCAAAATAGACAGGACAAGAAACTCATTTTCTCCCACTCAAGCTAAAAGTCCCAGTACACCCTACCAGTGGTCCACTCATTGGCTAATCCAAGTCATTCTTTAAGAGGGTGGGATTTGAGTGGAAGCTGCTCCATCCTGTTGAGTATGCAAGTATTACATTTTGCCATCAGGGTTGATTGTTTCCTAGCACATACCAATCTTTTTTTGAAGATATGTTATTAGAAGTATCTTGAATATTTATTTGTTATTTATTTATTTATTGCTTTAGATAAATGTATATCTTTATTGCTTAGATTCTACTTTTTTATTATCAATTAAAGCAGAGCTGAATTGGTTTTTGCTTTTTTGACCTACTGCTATTTATTTTCTTAAATGTGATTATGTGTTTTCAGTAATTTAAGGCTCTGTAGAAATGTACCCGGGTAACTTCTTATCGAGATCCAATCTGTAATAAGCCATTTGTTGAAATTAATTAGATATTTCTGCATTTAATTATTTCAGTTTCAGACCCCACAATAACATAGTGCCACACAGTAAAAAACATGAAATAATTAGCTTAAATGCTTATCTATGTGATATGGTTACGTTCAAAGAATCTCTGCAACTATTCAATATCTTTGTAATGTCTTTGTTCAGGAAAAGCATTATGCTCTCTCATTGTATATGTTAATTCATTTTTTAAATTTTATTTTATGAGTCAACATAGAAAGAATGAAATGAAATAGATCTGTATCTTACCACATATTCACCAGTGAAAGTGCTAAGTAGAAGTGATCACACTTTTAAAATATAATGCCTCTGTGTCTTACAAAGTAGACTTAACTTCCTTTAAGTTCACATCCTTTTTAAAGAATAACTTACTTGGCATGAACAATGGCTGGAATGTGGTGGAATGACTTGACTTTCACCCTCTGGGACACTTGAAAGTTTTTAAAAATGTTGCCCACTTGTGTTTTCAATGTGTGGAGTAACTGTTTTTACCCATCAGACTTTGGAATAAAAGTAATAGTAACAGCAGGTAAGAGTCTAAGAATAAATTTTTTGTATACTTCTGCTCCCTGGTGCCAAAGTAGTCGGGGAAGATATCCTTTTATTTATCAACCTACTGATTGGTGCTAGTATAAATTTGTTTTTCCAACCTTTTTATTTCCATTCATTTTTTTTTCAGTTCAAATTTTCTGTATTCCTCACTTAAATTACTACAAATTGTCTCTCTGACTCAATAGTCCACCATTTTCATTTTGTTCTTCAAGTTGACACAATTATCTTTGTAAAACACTATGTTTACATTTCACCTCTCTTTCAGGGAACACTAGAGACACTGTTTGTGGTCAGCCTCAACCTATCCCCTCAGTCTTATTGCCTCCATTTGCTACCACAAGTATTGTGGTTCAGCCCAACCAGACTGCTCAGCATTTGCTTCATGACTGGAATGTGCCAATTATCATTTATTGTTGTCTATTTTATAGTTTTATGAAGTGAACTTCTTGAGTACAGAGACTATCTTTTAGGTATCCCTAGTACTTAACAGGAATTCTAGCAAATATTATACGAGCAATAAAATTATAATGCAACTGAAATTAAATTATTCAGATATACCTATTCTTCTACAAATTAAACATAGCATTATTAGCAGTCTTGCCTTACTATTATTTTAAAATTTACCAACTAGAGCTGCAAAGCGTGGTACAAAATTGAATTATTTTAAGAAAAGAATTTCTGTGATATAATATGTTTACAATTTTGTAGATTTAACCTTTGCATGGGCTTTTTTTTTTTTCCAAATGTTGTAAACGAACCCATAAAAGCACATAGGTACCTTATCAACTACTTTTTCCTTAACATAATTTGGGGGATGCAAATACTCAGTTTACAGATTGATCATGGCTTTTCATCTCTCTATAGGATTTGAAGCAGGGCTTGTAAGTTAGGTAAAGGGCTAGAATAGTTATTTGTACTGAGATTTCTTATGGCTCCTATTTGTATATGTTTTTCATTAAACATGTATTTACTGAGCTACTTTTATATATCCAGCAGTGTTCTAGGCAAAATAGAAGTATGAGATATTCTTGATCACAATGTTGTCTCAAGGATAAAGACAGTACACACACCACGTGAAAGAATTAAATAATAGAGCAGGGCAATGTGTGACTGAGGAAAAATATGTGGTAAAAGTTCATAGAGTAAGACACACATGCAGAGCTGGAATAGTCTGTAGTTGTTTCATGGATGTTTGCAACTGAGCTGAACCCTGAAAGTAAGGATATGAGTACATGAGAAGGAAGAAGATGGACATTTTAAACCTGAGGAGTATCATGGGGAAAGATAATGATGGGCATGTTTTATTCTAGAGTTAGTGGGACATTCACATAGGGAGAGGAAAATGGCTAGCTTTGAATATAAAAAACTAGAGTGAAGAACTTGGACTTTGTCTAAGAGGCATTGGAGAACCTGAAGATTTGCGGCTAGGGAAGTGGTATGATAAAAGCAGCTCTTTTTGGAAGGGACAAGTGAAAGAGATATTTTGATAATATAAGATTTGGTGGCTGAATGAAAAAATAAAGAAGATGAAAGAAAAGAATCAAAAATTAACTTTTGGTTGGTGTGTAGAGTGATAGTGGTATTAAAAGAAGTATGGAAGAAGGACTCTGTTTGGGGAGAAGAAAGATGAGTTTGATTTTAGACTTGCTGAATTTGTAGTGAAGGTGGAATATATCTGTAGAAATATCCCAGAGAGATGTGAAGATAATGGGGCTGAACTAATTTGTTTCAGCAGTTAGAACTAGATGTAATGATTTGGGTGTCATTAACATAGAGTGAAGGGTGTACTGAAGCTGAAATCTTAAGAAACAATACAAAGGTAAAGTTTAAAAGAGGAAGATAGATCTATTTTTAGTATTTTGAGGAACCTCTGTATTCTATTTCATAGTAGCTGAACCAATTTACATTCCCACCAACAGTACATAAGGGTTCCCTTTTCCCCACATCCTTGCCAACACTTCTTTTTTGTTGTTGTTATTTTTGTTTTTTTTTAAATTGTTGTTCAAGTACAGTTGTCTCCATTTTCAGCCCACCATGCCCCCCATGCCTCACCCATCCTTGCCTCCCACCCTCAAACCCACCCCTTTCGCTTTGCCCATTTGTCCTTCATACATGTTCCTTGATGCCCCCCCATTATCCCTTATTAACCCTCTCCCCCCTCCTCTCTGGTTACTGCCAGCTTCTTGATGATAGTCATTCTAACAGGCACTAGGTGATATCTCATTGCAGTTTTTATTTACATTTCCCTGATGACTAGTGATGTTGAGCTATTTTTCACATACCTGTTGGCCATTTGGATTTTTTCTTGGGGGAAAAGTCTATTTAGTTCCTCTGTCCATTTTTTAAGTAGATTGTTTTGGGCTTTTTGTTGTTGCTGTTGAATTGTATGAGTTCTTTTTTTTTAGGATATTAAATCTTATCTGATAAATAGTTTGCAAAAATTTTCTCTCATTACATTTTGTTGTTTCTTTTAGTGGGTGAAATAATTGTTCTAGTCTTTTAGCAAGTTTGATGATTATAATATTGTTCTCTATATTTACTTTATTGTACATTAGATCTATAAGACTTATTTACTACCCATTGCAAGTTTGTATTTACCCTTAAACAGCATTTGTCCTATCCCCCCATCTCTGGTAACCATGTTATACTTTCTGTTTTCACAAGTTTGGCTTTTTCAGATTCCACATACAAATGAGATAATAAAGTACTTGACTTTCTGTTTCACTTTCTCTATTTCACTTAGCATGATGTGCTCAAGTTTCATCCATGCTGTCACACATGGAAGGGTTCCTTCTTTCTCATGGCTAAATAATATTCCATTGTGTATGTGCATATATATATACCACATCTTCTTCATTCATCCACTGATGGACAACCAGGTTGTTTCCAAATCTTGGCTATTGAGAATAGTGATTCAGTAAACATGGGAGTGCATATATCTCTTCAATATCCTGTTTTCATTTCCTTTGGTTATATACCCAGAAGTGGAATTTCTGGATCATGTGATGGAAATGGTAATTATGTAACATGATAGAGGGGCTAATTATGCTACAGTGGCAATCATATTACATTATATGAGCCTATCAAATTAACATATTGTATACCTTAAATTTATTCAATGTTACATGTCAAATATATTTCAATTAAAGAAAAAGGAAGATGAGAGGGTAGAAAGACTAGTATCACTGATGCCAGATGAAAAGATTTTTAAGAAGAGGAAAAGGAAAACAGTACCTTTTTCCTCTTGTATAACTGGCATTGTGTTATTAACTTTATGTGTATAATCTTATTTAGTCCCCACAGTAACCCTGTAAAGTGCGAATTGTGATTATCCCTATTTTACAGCTGAATAAAGTTTAGCATGGTTAAATAACTTGCCTAAGATCATAGTGCTAGTATAAGGTAGAATCTGGATTTAAACTGAGATCCTTATGACTCCCTAGATTACTTTTTTTTTACTGAAATATTGTAAAATGACATTGACAGATCAAGAAGAATGAAAAAAGGAGTAAGACTACTAACAGTTGCAAGGAGGAGATCACTATTTAAGATTACAGCTTAAGTGTAGTGGTAGGGATGGTTCTTTTGGGGAGTTTAGAAGGTACTAGATAGTTTTTCATCTTTTGTTAATGAAGGAGGAAGACAAGCCACTGATAACTTATAGGACAGTTTTACTGGAGTGATTGAGTCAAATAAAGTAGGGAAGAATGCAAGTCAGTGGCAAAGGAGGAAATATTATAGGGGCGAGGTCTCAGTTTAGGCATTAAAAAAAGAGACAGACCCTCTAATGAAAGACTGCTTCCACTAAGCTTGGAAGAAAGGGTAATAAAGTTAATATGATAACTGTCCCAGCAGAGATTGAGGGAAGATAAATGAGAAAGATGTCGGTCAAGCCTAGATTTATAAAAGCACTAGTTAAAATGATACCTCCAAAGTTATATCTTACTTGGGAGAAAGCTCATAAAAATAAAGACATGGCAAGTAAGTGACCTTAAATCACTTTCCCTCTTCCAGTCTCAGTTTTCACATACATTAGATGAATTGGGTTAGATTAGACAAATTGATCTTTAAGGACCCTTCCAATACTTAATTTTCTAAGCATTTGCAGATTATGACAATCATACAGCTTTATATATCAAAGGAATTTATAGGAATAACTAAAATTAGAGATATAAAGGAAGTTTTTAGAATTTAAGCCTACAAGGCAAAGTTTCTTGATGTATCCCCTCCCTCCCTTGTTAAAAACTAGTAAAATGTCTGAAGGTATTACTGTGAACTTTCTTGAAAGCAAGGACTATATCCTATTTTCTGATATGTCCTCAGCATCCAGCATAATGCCTAATACATAATAACTACTTAATAAATATTAAATGAATGAAAGTTGAATTGCAAAATAAAATGTCACTAACAAAGAGGCTTCAAACAGCACTCTTCCCATTCTTCTCTGATCTCTCCCCTCAGTCTTTTCCATGACAATTCAGGGACATGTCAATTGTGTTGTTAGTCACTTTTAATCATATTAATTATTTCTTTATTGGTTACAATGTTGATTTTTTTTATAAAAAGGGAACTAAACTTGGGAAATTAATGGACATTTAATGGTGCCCTTAGGATTTTTCAAAAATATCTTTTGTAGTAACTTAAAAATTAATTATAGTATTCTGATTTCCTGTCTATTGTTAATTCTAATATTACCAAGAATATTTCCTTTACAAAAAAAGAAATTGTGTTCAATATTTTGGAGGAAAAATGATTTAGAAAAAAACACCAGAAAACTATTTATGAACAACTTTAGTGATACTGGTATAAGAAAAAAAGCCACAAGAAGTCATTCCAAATTTAGTAATACTTCCCATCTTAAACACATGATTTCAGTTGTCTCTGGGCTAGCTAAAGGTTACAAAATGTCACCATAATACCATTTACTTCCTTATGGGTTCTTGCTACCTTCCCCACACCCCGCAAATGTGGTAGATGGAGTTGTAAAAACCCTGCAGAATGACAATATAGTTTATTACACTTTTAGTTAGAAGTATTCTGCCAAAATGAGCTGAGAACTAGAGGAAATAGATTTAAATTTACAGCAGTCCAGCGATACAGAATATACTTTTTCCAGACAACTCAAACAGCAAGCCAATTTGTATCTTTAATGCTTCATACTGTGGAAAAGTTACAGCTGTAACAAAATCAACAGAGACATCTCTGGTTAGTGTTCTTAAATGGGAAAATTAACTGCAGGAATATTTTTCCAAATACATGTTTTTGTATACTCTATACCACCTTCCAGAATATTATCAGTTTTACTCTTGCTATTTGGGGATTCACTATCTTTCTCATGAGAAATTAGAGCCCAAATTGACATTTTACTGCTAGCTGACTTTATCTTCAGTGATCTCGCCATCAGGATGATGTCTTTGTTCTTTTTCATTACCAAACTTCAACCTTACATGTGGTTGTTGGTCAGACCCTTTCCCTGAGTGTTTACATGGGATACATGGAAATACAGATTTTAAAGTGGCTGTTTGGTTGTTGGGTAGAAAGTAAAATATTAGGTGGGACAATCAAGATCCAAAAGCTGAATGTTCAGCGGAAACTGCACAGTTATCCTGGGTTTTGAGTCAAGTTAGATGCAAGTTAGTTGTGCAATCAGCCATTCTGTGAAAATATTAACTGGAAGGAAGGTGACTGATTTTTTAAAATTTCTCCCTTAAAAGTTTGTTCAATTTTAAGTATTTGTCCATTTTTTCAGAATATACATTCTCACAGAATTACTTTAAAAGAGTGACTAATTTACTATGATATACAAACTGGGTAGGGCAAGAGTTGGTTTACAGTTGTTCATATAGAAAATAATACAATAATAAATAATAATATAAAAGTAAACTCTGTTTCACGTACTCACAACTGTAAACTTTTGTCCCACCTGTACTAGTTATGTCGGAGAGATTATTCTATAGTTTAAAATATGAGAGGTAGGATGAGAAGGATTGAATGGCAAAAGAGAAGGAAGCTGGATGTTTTAGTCCAATTTGCCTCTTCCTCTTTGGGTTGCTGTTGATTTTATTTTAGCTGTTCTGTTTGCCTGACCGTAGGCGGTGTCACAACTCTGTTACGATCCTTCTGCACTTAGAAAGTTAGAACCACCTATAAATCAGTAGTCTGAGTGGAATCTTGGCAAATGAGGTCTCAGTCAGGAAACAAGCATTTTGTTTATATTCAGATAATTTGACAGCCTGGCCTCTGGGCATTTGCTAAGAAGTCCAGTAAAGAGAAGCCTGAAGAACAGAGTATTTATTATGAATAGATGTCACATTTCTCAGTCAGGGGTTTAATTCCAAGCAGCCTGAGAAAAACTAAAGACATTGTTTCTTTCGACTTAACCTGGAAGTGTTTTTAAAGAGAGTTAGGAGCCCAAATCAAAAGCCAATGAAGATGACAGCAGAGAATGTAAGGTGACAGTTGGCATAAATGGGTTTTTTGGCCCTGTCGAGAAAGGGCCGAGACCCTAAGTCTGAAGAGGTATAGGAGGGAATCATTGTTCCACACTACACTTGAGTTACATTTAGTAAAGTCCTTTGAAACAAATATTCATGTCACAAAAGAGGTGTTAAATTCCAAGGTTTCTCAGCCACAAATGCCATTTGTTTCTGTTAGAATCACTCATCAAGTTGAGAAACAATGCAAACAAATAAAAACAAATCTTTAGTATCTGAATGACATTGGCAAAGTTCTGTCCCCCTTGCAAAGCCTATGAACTGTAAGGTAAAAATGGAAAGAAATAGTATTAAGTTCTGCTCTTAGAATCTACTATGTAGAACAACCGTGCTCTGACTTTTCTGTCCTTGAGTCTGATAGTCATTTAATCACTTATTATCCCCACCACTAGAAGTGGATAAAAGTAATTAGAAGAAATTCAAATATTGAGATTTGTAGCTTAACTGTTTTCATTGATCCTTTCGGCCTTTAACATTCATCGCTAAGGATGATTAATAATTAACTTGAGCCATGGAATTAGGGTTGTGCTGCTTGATAGGTATGAACCAGTTATGGGGACCTCCATGATTCCAAAATAAACAGAGTAGGTGTTTAGTTATTGACTTACTACTATTAATTCTTGAGGTTTCTTATTGTAAAACAGATTTGTCTATTAAAACAATGTGTTATATACTTTATATCTTTATTAGATTATTAACAGTTTAGCAATTTAGATGCCCAACCAGTAAAAAGCAAGCTGTATCTTATCTATTTTTTTATTGTGGGAAAATATATGCAACATAAAATTTGCCATTTTAACTATTTTTAAGCATTCAGTAACATCAGTTACATTCAAAATGCTGTGCAACCATTAGCCCTATCTATATCCAACACCCTTTCATCACCCCAAACCAGAACTCTGTGTCCATTAACCAACTCCCGATCACCTACCCTGTGGTTATCTCTGTTCTACTTTCTGTGTCTATGAATTTGCCTATTCCAGTTACTTCATGTAAGTGGGATCATAGTATAGCCATCCTGGTGGATGTGAATTGGCGTCTCATTGTGGTTTTGATTTGATTTTTCTAATAACTCATGATGTTGAGCATCTTTTCATGGGCTTACTGAACATCTCTTACTGGACGTTCTTACTGAACGTCCTTGGAGAAATGTCTATTCAAGTCCTTTGCCCATTTTTTAACTGGGCTGTTTGCTTTTTGTCTTTTTATTATTCCTCTCTCACTTTTTAATTCCTGTTCTCACATACTTCTCTCGTATAATCAAAAGAATCACTTCATTTGAACCCAAGGAATGCTTTCTGTCGGTGTTTCATTGCCACATACATTGACTTAAGGTCAGATGCTTTTCATCTTGTTGCTAAAATCAGTACCAGAGAATATCTCTCTTCATATGAAATGATTTTTCTGGGTGTCTTGATGCTATGGAATTCCTTATATTCTCTCCCTAATCTCAGTTTAATGAACCCATGATTCATTATGATATGAATCATTATGATTCATTAGAAGTATTCGGGAAAATAAATACCCATCTTCTTAGGATGATGGAATTTTAGAACTGGAAGAGACCATCTGTTTCTCAAACTGGGATCCACAAATTCTTAGGGGATCCACAAATATACTCTTAGGCTCTGAGAGTTCTAGAATTTAAAAATAATGTTTTTTATATCAATAATAATCTAAAAGGTCATGATAAAGTCCAAATTTCACAATGCAAGGACATTTTGGTGGTTTCTTATATTGGTTTTCTCAACCTGGGGTTACAGGATCTCTGAGGAGTCTGAGGGACATAGCCTTGGCAAGTCTGTAAGATTTTTTCTTTAAAAGGGATCTTTACATTAGTGAAGTTTAAGAAACTCTGGTCAAATTCAACTCCTCTTCTTTTACAAAGGAATTTAGAGAATTTAAATAACTTGCCAAATAATGCAGAAAATCAATAAAATCAACCAACACTAAAACTCGAGTCTTCTAGGGCTTTATTCAGTGTTCTTTGTGCCACTGTGGGCATACTTGCAGGGATCATGTCTTCATTGAGCTTATAATGTAGGGGGAAAGCAGTAATGAACAAGTAATAACTAAGATGAGTACTGTGAGCGGGGGAAGGCTAATTTAAGTTGTACATTATGATGAACAGGGTGGTTTTACCCAGTCTGAGGGTTTGGGGAAGTGATTTTTACAATGACAATCTAAGAGAATAGGAATTAGTTTAAGGGAGCTATGAGAAGAATGATGTTACAGACAGTGGAAATAAAGTGTGGAAGCTCTGAGGTGGGAAAATGCGTAGTTTACTTACTGATTTAAATGGAGAAATGGGAAGAGGCTTCAAAGATTAACAGTCTCCGGATTATTCCAGTTTGGATACAAGACAATCAGAATTCAATATACTCCTGGTATGTGGTGATGATGGGATACTAGCTTAAGTATGTCAAATTTAAAGCTAATATTTTTTCCCATTTTCACTGGGAAGTCAGGAGACCTAAATTCTGTACCTCACTGCAAGTCAGGGGACCTACATTGACACTTCTGTAGCTATATAACTAATCTTGGATAAGTCACTTACTAGACCACTGTAAAGCACAATAACTTGTTTGCACTTACCATCCCCCAGACATACTTACGCCTGTTCCCCTTGCTCAAATGCTCCGTAGTTCCTCTCCATGGGTTTTTTCAGTCCCCATGTATGTTCCCATATCATCAATCACCCAGACAGTGGTTTTTATTCATACAATAATAGTTATTGAGGTTCTGTGATGTAGATATGAAAGTGATATAGATACACAGTCAGTCTTTCCTGAGGCCATGCTCTTGTATTCTCTATGTTTTGCTCATTATATAAACCCTAGCTGAAATCCTGTTTCTTGCATGGAGCTGTTTTGATATTATCCCATTTTGATATAGTCTTCAGAGTCTTTTGAAACTTAGTCATTTTTCATGTATTTGGCAATTAACCATGTGCTACCTTGTAACATGTCTTTTATAGGTTGGCCAGAATTCTTATTCAAATCATGAGTCATTACGTTTCACCTCTTTGTTTTCCAACAAGATATAAATTCCTTAAGAGGAGTCTTACACATCTCTGTGTTTCCCACAGTGTCTTGTAACAGCAGAGTTTTTTTGACTGGGTTCTCTCAGCATGTTTGTTGATTTGTGTACATCTTTAAGTTCAGATTTTACTTCCTGTTCAAATGATCTTGGTCATGTCACGTAGTTTCTCTGAGCCTCAGTTTTCAATAAAATGGAAATAATTTCTCCCTCTCAAGATTAAATAAATAATATATATAAAAATACTTTGTAAACTTTATTTTTTAATTTTATTAAATTTATTGGGATGGCATTGCTTAATAAAATTATATTGTGCATTCACCATCCAAAGTCAAATCACTTTAAAATACTGTGCAAGGTTACTGTTTATTTTACATTTTGTGATAAAAGTTGCCCTATCCTGAATTCTTCCAACAGGTCCTTCTGTCCCAACTATTCATTTAATCTACTTTCATCTCTGTCATCCTACCATATAGCTTTTACAGTTTAAGATCCTTATTTGCTCTAAGTTTATTTCCGATATTTTTCACCTGCATTTTGTATGTTCCCATATCTTAGTCTTCTTTATGACTGACCTCGGACATAAATGGTAGGAACTGTCATCACACTAGCCTAATCCAGATCCATCAGATTAATGAGCCTATCATACTACAAAATTGGGAGTAATAGAAATTACTGTTTATTTCTTTTCAAGGTAGCTTAATCCATTTACTTGTAGTTTCAGATTGATATAAAGGGTTTATTGTTAGGAATTTGGTATTGAGATATTTTTTAGTCTGTATTAGAGTTCTGTATACTCTCCAAAGACTATATTAGAACTGGTATCATTAAAGCCCTTGTTGCTAGGTCATGTTTATGGGACTTTAGCAATCCTAGTAATAACCCCCAAATACAATAATTTCAATAGCTGTCATATGATTAAGACTTTTCCAAGTGTTCAGAATTTACTGAATTGAATTACTCTGGTGTTTTCTACTTTGGGTGCTTTGGTAATTTGCAACCATCAAATCAACCTTTATTTTACTGCCTTCAATAAAATAAGCTTTTTAGACCATTGTAAACATTATTTTAATAGGCTCATTTCTCTCTCTAGCTTTTCTAGAGTGTGGTTTCTATGTGGCTAATGTCTCTCACCTCTTGGAAGCCTTGAAATAAATATATTGACTATTGTTAATTGTTTTTTATGTTGAAAGATATTAAAATGAGAGTTGTAATCTATTACTTCACACCTGGTTGCTTGGAAAGTGGCCAGATGCAATAATTCTTTAAGACTTTGTTTATTTTTTTATACAGGGGAAAGGAGGAAGAAAAAAGAAGGGAGATATTAATGTGCCCAAGAAACATCAATGTGCGTGAGAAACATCTATCAGTAGTGTCTTGCATGCCCCCAACTGGGGATCTGGCCCACAACCCAGGCATGTGCCCTCTCAGGGAATTGAACCAGCAACCCTGCTGTTTGGAGGCTGGCGCTCAAACCACTGAGCCACACCAGCCAGGGCAGATGTAATAATTCTTAATGCAACACAGCCTGGGGTAAAACCTTTGCAATTCTCACCCTGCTTTGCAAAACAACTGCCCTGTGTGAACCTTAACATTAAAAAAAGAAGAAAAGCAAAGAAAATTTGATTCACCACATTTAATTATAGATTTCCAATACAAGTAGTAATATGATTCCTACATTCGTGAGCTAACAAGTTGAAGATTACAAGTTGAAGACAATATGAAAAAAAGCTATTGCAGCATTGACCCTAGCTTCTAGTTGCCAGGAACCAAAACATAATGACACATCACTCCTCTCTTAAATCTCCTCACTTTGCTTAATTTTAAATCTCCTCAGTTTGCTTAATTATATGTCCTGGTTGCCTGTTACAGTCTCAGTTTTTGCCAGTTGTCTGAGTGTAATTTTTAATATTGCCTCTTTGACTTGTAAAGGTGTCCCAGTTTGGGTAGGAAAGTGTGTGGTCATCTCATTTGATCCCTCAGAGACACTAATCAGGAAGGGTAAGGAGTGGGAATGATGAGAACGTATTAAAGAGGGAAAATGATATTTAGGGTGAGACATGGTGAAACCAAAAGACTACTGATCACAATTCATACTAAATTAAGATAAAAGCTCAACTGGAAATTGATTTGTGAATATGTTCTGAATAGCATAAGATCCACGAGAATAATGCTGGTTGCTCTTAGGGAGTGGGAATAAGCAGAGGGCAATAACCAGGTCAGGAGTTTGTGGTCTCTTTCATGCAATACTAACATTAAGTTTCCTGTCTGAGGTTTTCCATGTTGTGAGTCTTTCACATCTTGATTCTCTCTGAGGACAAATGATGCTGATATCTAGTAGAAACACCTCAGAGGAAAAAAGATGGAAGATAATAGTTCTTGATAACTTTCCTCTTCTTTGAAAAGCTTAGCTAAACATCTTTGCAATTTACCTTAGTAATCGACTTAGAAATCTTAATCTTATCTTTAGATTCAGATCTTTTATTTGCTCTGTTTATTTCTAATTTTTTTCATCTTCATTTTGTGTGTCCCATATCTTACTTAGTCTCATTTATGACTATGGACATAAATGGTAGAAACTGCCATCAGACTAGCCTAGTCCAGATACCTCAGATTAATGGGCCTATTATACTGCAAATTGGGAGTAATAGAAATTACTGTTTATTTTTTTCAAGGTAGCTTAATCCATTCACTTGTAGTTTCAGATTGATATAAAGGGTTTGTTGTTAGGAATTTGATTTTGAGATTCTCTTTTAAAGAATCCTCCAGATTAGATAGCTGCTATTTTTAATACTCAATTTTTGCAGTGTCTTTATTTAATTTAAAGTAACTTTAGAATCTAAAAGTAATAGCTATTATTGAAAAAATATTTAGGAAAAAAAAACAGAAAATAATCACTCATAATCTCATCATCCTTAAATAGCTAATGTGCCCTGGCTGGTGTGGCTCAGAGGATTGAGTGTCAGCCTGTGAACCAAAGGGTCACTGGTTCAAATCCCAGTTGGGGCACATGCCTGCAGGGTTGTGGGCCAGGTCCCCTAGTAGGGGTGTGCAAGAGGCAATCCACACATTGATATTTCTCTCCCTTCTCCTCTCTAAAAATAAATAAATCATAAATAAATAAATCAAAACAAAAATAATTAATATTACCACCATAGCACAGTTCCTTTCAACATATTTACACATATATATTTTGACTGTTTATTTAATGAAGTTCTTACACTATAATTTTAAGGAAAATGCTTTTAATGTTCTGGTAACAATTAGAAAACAATATTTTATATTTTTATGGAGCTTTAAAATGTGTAAATTTCTTTTATATAGTAATATACTTACTATATAAATGATGTCTCTGTAAGACAGGACAGATATTACTTCCCATTTTTATATGGGAAAACAGAAGCCCAAAAATGCAGTGACTTACCCAAAGACATTAGTAAGTAGTAGAGCCTTGATGAAAATGCTGTACTCCTTCACAGTCTAAGACTTTCTATGTACAACTCAAGGAAGTAATAATGTTAGAACTTTCAAGTACCAAAAAATGGAGTCAGGTCTAAAGAACTAATTGTGAGAAACCAATTCTTCAACTGGTAACAAAGGGAAGAGGAATATTGTATTTTAATAATGGTCTTTAAGTTTTTGTAGGAGTATATGCAAAGGATGATAACCACCTTTCTTAAAACCTCTTCTGGAAATAAAACAAGGGGACTGAGCTTCTTGTGGACATTTAAGTTGGGGGTAGGGTACCTTCCTGAAGGCCTTTGAAAAGACAGTATACCATCTATTTAGAATTGACCATGTATCAAGTCGTGAATACCTAAGGCTGTACTAAGAAGAATGAATAAATGAAGTAAAAGGCATGCCCACTCTTGTTTTCAAAAGACTTAACAGTATATCTGGAGAAATGAAACAGATATTTAAGAAACAACCTAGGTGTAAATGTACAATGAGGTATTGGGGTAAAAACTATTGAATTGGTATTCAAAGACCATTTACTTTGCACTAATGAAGAAAAACATATCGTGAAGTGTTACAGCATAAATAAGATCAGGAAGCCAGAAACAAGTCTTGGTGGATGACAGAAAATAGGATTATACACATTCATTTACACAGTAATGCACCCACTCAACATTTATTGAGCTCCTACTATATACCACAGATACACAGGAGTGAGTAGATATATCCTTTTGAATAGAACTTAAGTTACATGTTAGGAAATAATGAACAATAAGGTAGGTGAGTGGGTGGGCGTGTGGGCAGATTATAGCAATATTATTAACCAATGCAGAGGTTAGACGTGATTCTGATTAGGGACAACAGTTTGTGATTAATGAGTCCTTAACATTTAAAATTCATTGAAAAAAAGAGCTAAGAAAAAAATGTTAGAAGTCATCTACTCTTTTCTTATCTCCACTTTAAAAATGGAGAATTAAGACCATTATGACTTGCTTCAGTTCATAAATGGATTAGTGGCAGGACTGAAGATTGAGTCCTGGTCTGCCACTTCTTTCTACTTACACAATTCTGCCTCTTGACTCTTGAGTTTAGCTAAAAACATCTTTTCCTTCTTTCCCACACCAACTAAGTGAATATCAGAACTTAGATATTAAATTAAAGGATTGGATTGTAATCATTATTCAGTCTTTGGTAGAAATGCGACCAAAGGTTCAGTGAGATTAACAGTCTACAACTTGGAATAAATGTTTTGTAGCCATGTCAATGAAGGGCCTGTGTTTTAGACCCAGCTCTGTTACTAGCTGGTTATATAATTTTGCACAAGTCATGTCACCTCTTCTTTCTTTCTTTATAAAATGAACATCTGTAAGTCTAGCTCTGTTGTTTTATATAACTAGATCTTAGTATTACTTGAATAAAGCACAGACTTCTTTTAAGGAAAAAATTTATGATTCTCAGTGTTCACATAATTTTTATTGTAATGTAACTTAAATATGCACAAGACTAGCTATAAGCTTTTTATGCTTATAGCTCTTACATACAACCAAAACAAATTAAATAACAAGTTGCAAAGCCCTTAACGTTCAAATAAACAATTCAAAATAAAAATAACCACTGTAACACAAGGTACACCCTTTTTGAGGTCTTACACCCTGTGCTACTAAATGTCATATATACGATTAAATTCTCCCTTGATTTTTCTCTTGTCAAACTCCTCCATGAAATAGTCCTTCCTGTAGCATTGCTTGATCACATTTGGCTTTTTCCTAATTCACATGAATCATTTACATATTAAAAGTCTACCTTTGTCCTCTTATCGTTAATCCTGAGCAACTACAGTAGTGGTATTGGGCACCAATGAAATCATGAATACAAACTATGGCACTGAACGTGCCTGTTAGTGTTCAGTTACAAAATCATCTGGATATCCAGAGAGTCTAAGATATAAAATTTTGCAATTTTTATATCATCAAAATGAAAGAAATTGAAAACATAGAATTTAAAACTTTTTACCAAAAATTGTAACTAATTTAAATGTGTATCTATTGAATGGATAGGCAAAATATGATACAGTCATATATAGCTTAGCTTAGATTATACAGCAATGAAAAGGAATTTACTGATACATGCCAAGTAAAGAAAGTTCAGACACAAGAAACCATACATCGTATGATTTCGTTTGTACAAAATGTCCAGTAAAAGCAAATTGGTGGTTTCCTGGGATTGGGGATGGCGTTGGGGAACTGGAATTGTTGTAAATTAGCATGAGAGATATTATTGAGTGATGAAAATGTTCTAAAACTGATTTATACTTATAGTTGTAAAACTCAGTAAATTTACTAAAATCCATTGAATTGTATACTTGAAATGAATTTTATGATATGTAAGTATACTTCAGTAAAGTTGTAAAAAGCTTTTTACTAAGCTTTTTTTTAGGACTTCCTAAGAATACATATCTATAGATATCCCTCCCGCATAATAAGGAGACCCAGTTGAAAAAATACTATTTTTGTGGAACTAGAGAGAGTCTAGCTTTGACTTTGTCATTAACTCTATATTATCTTGGGCAGGGGCTTGGGCGAGTCACTTCTTTCTGCCTTGATTTCCCATCTGTAAATGAAGAGGGGGTTAAGTTAAATGTTCTTTAAGACTTCATGTGACAATTTCATCTTCACATTTCTGTGAATACTGTACCCTTTCACAGTGCCCAATCCAAATGCTCTTTTCAAAGCCTCTTTAATCCGTTTGGGATATTGCTTTTCTCATAACCTGTTGGCCACTAAAAGTTTCTGACCTTAATGCATAGGTCTTTTAGGTATGGGGTTCCCAAAATGTTAATCTGAAAGTTCCATACTAGACTGAATGCCATATCATTCATTAATCTCCCAGAGGCTATGTTCTCACCCTCTGTGACTCTATTATGGAAGCTCTCCCATAGATAACAATACACTTCCCCTTCAGGCAGTACATGAAAGAAACAATGGAATCCTATAAAATTACACAGAACGAGAATCTGGCCCATTGTTTTCTCCTGCTGCCTAAGGAAGAAGTTGTACTCTTTGGATCCCTGTAAAGATTTTGGCTTGTCCACCTCCTCAGATTCCCAAGTAACAATTAGGCAATCTGGCCTTCTTCCCACTTCTCATTTCAATGTGTAGGATACTTGTCAACTTGCCCAGAATGACTTTAGGCATTTTGAGCTGTTATCAGACTATGTGCAATAGATAAATAAAAACATAAGTAGAAGGGAGACTTACTTAAGACTCCATTTTATTTTTACTTTTATTTTTATTTTTATTTTTATTGGGGGGCACATATTTTTTAACTGAAAAAGTTATTTCTTCTCTCTCTTCATGTTTTTAGTCTTCCTGTCTTCCCTTTGTGTTCAATAAGATGTTTCTGAGCGTTTAAAATAAAAACTTTATTAAAATGGAGCTCATATTTATAAATATAAAAACATAACATCTTACTTTGTAGAGCTTAGTATACCTAAAGAAAAGCACCTCTGGACCGTAAAGAAACTAGGTGGTTGGAATGTGGTTTAATTAGTCTACAAGCCTGTCAGGAATCTTAGACTCTCCTCCCAAAGTGGTGCTGACACACACATAACTTTGGAAGAACCAGTTAAGTTTGTATTCTACTTATCCTGTCTACTTTAGGAATAACCACTTCTAAAAACTGAAAGTCACTGTTAATAGAAATTGTTAGCTAAGCATTAGGTACATTATTAGAAGTTGACATGTGGCTTTGTATGTGCAATAAAAAGGGGTTAGATACCTGAAGAACCAGGGGATAGATGTCCTGGTTTGAACTGTCATAGGACCAAGGATAACAGAGGGAAGTGAAATTGAATAAAATACTCTAATAACAATTGAAACAATGAGAGAAAGTTAGGTATGTAAGTATTTCAATAAATAAAAGAAACAAATATGACTAACCAAGAAAGTTTGGTATTGAAGATACGTACCTTTTTGATAACAGAGAAAAACTTAAACATTTATTCTTCATTCTTAGTAGGAACTATATTTCAGGGTATTCACATAGCTTTAGTTCCCAAAGGAAAGCCATGTTTCCTAGAAAAAATGCCAGCTAATAAAAGTTGAAAGAGTGGTAGAATTAGAAAACTTTATTTCATAAATTCAAAGTATTAGTTCAGGAGAAGATTATTAAGTGTGTTAAAATCTCTAGGTGAAGCCCTGGCTGGGTAGCTCAGTTAGAACATCTTCCCAATATGCCGAGGTTTGTGGGTTTGATCCCCAGTCAAGAAATAATAAAAATTTTGACTTCCGGCCAAGATGGAGGCATAGGTGGACACTGCCTCCTCTCACAACCAAATTTAAGGACAACAAAGATTTAGAAATAAAAACACAACCACAACAGACATAAAATTGAACTGTACAGAAGTCCGACAATGAACCATTCATCCAGACCAGTAAGAGGGGCCGAGTCAGTGGCTGGTGGAGAGGGGTTGAGGCAGGAAAAAGTGGTGGTTGGCAGACCCGGGCACACAGGTGGTGCAGGGCTAGCAGACCCTGAGCACGGGGAGGAATCGAGCAGACCCAGTGAGGTGCATAAGGTGGTTGGCTGACTACGTTCACACATTCGGGCACAGATAAACCAGGCAAAAACAGGCAGTGAGACAGACCGCGCAACCCAGGGCCCCAGCAATGGGAAATAAAACCTCAAAAAAAAAACAATTAAAAACCACTGTGGGGGTTGAGGCACAGGGAGAGACTCCCAGCCTCACAGGAGAGTTGTTGGAGAGACCCACAGGGTCCTAGAATATACACAAGCCCACCCACCAGGGAACCAGCACCAGAAGGGCCCAATTTGCTTGTGGGGAGCAGCAGAGGGGACTGAAATCCAAAAGAGAGAGTGGAGCAAGCACCATTGTTCCCTCTCTGACCCCACCCCCATATACAGTGTCACAACCCAGTGATGTGGGTTGTCCACTCCTGGTGAACACCTAAGGCTTCACCCCTCATATGTAACAGGCGCCACCTGACCAAAAATTATGGCTCAAATGGAAGAACAAATCAAAGCCCCAGAGACAACACTTTTAAGCAACCAAGAGATAGCCAACCTATCAGATGCACAGTTCAAAACACTGGTGATCAGGATGCTCACAGAACTGGTTGATTTTGGTCACAAATTAGATGAAAAAATGAAGGCATTGATAAGTGAAACGAAGGAAAATGCACAGGGAACCAATAGCGATGGAAAGAAAACTGGGACTCAAATCAATGGAGTGGACCAAAAGGAAGAAAGAAACAACCAAACAGAAAAGAAGGAAGAAACAAGAATTCAAAAAAATGAGGAGAGGCTTAGGAACCTCCAGGACATCTTTAAAGGTTCCAACATCCAAATTATAGGAGTACCAGAAGGGAAAGAGGAAGAGCAACAAGTGGAAAACTTGTTTGAATGAATAATAAAGGAGAACTTCCCCAATCTGGCAAAGGAAATAGACTTCCAGGAAGCCCAGGAAGCTCAGAGAGTCCCAAAGAAGATGGACCCAAGGAGGAACACACCAAGGCACATCATAATTACATTATCTAAGATAAAAATGAAGGAGAGAATTCTAGCAGCAGCAAGAGATAAGGGGACAGTCACCTACAAAGGAGTTCCCATCAGACTGTCAGCTGATTTCTCAAAAGAACTTACAGGCAAGAAGGGGCTGGAAAGAAGTATTCCAACTCATGGAAGGCAAGGACCTACATCCAAGACTGCTCTATCCAGCAAAGCTTTCATTTAGAATGGAAGGGCAGATAAAGCGCTTCTCAGATAAGGTCAGGTTCAAGGAGTTCATCATCATCAAGCCCTTATTATATGAAATGTTAA